>JANAVB010022593.1:980856-1089103 GCA_029216955.1 Iris pallida | reverse complement strand
AATTTGAAATACAACAAAATACAACAACAATATATCTTATACATAAATATTAGATATTTATATATATATATAATATTTTATATATATATATATTATACATAATATAATATATAATATATATATATATTATATATATATATATAATATATTATTTTATATATATATATATATATATATATATATATATATATATATATATATAGATATATATATATATATATATATATATATATATGGAAGCGGATCAAAAGCCCCCCTTAGAAAGCCCCCAAAAACCCCCCTCACTCTAATCCGTAATTTAATGTTAATATTAATGTTAATATTAATGTTAATGTTATTAATGTTAATATTAACATTAAGTATTAAAATTAACATTAATATTAACATTAAAATTAATATTAACATTAAATTAACATTAACATTAATATTAACATTAACATTAACATTAATAAAAAAATTAAAAAAATTAATATTAACATTAACATTAATATTAACATTAATATTAACATTAACATTAATATTAACATTAATATTAACATTAATATTATGAATTAGAGTGAGGGGGTTTTTGGGGGGCTTTCTAAGGGGGGCTTTTGATCCGCTCCCTATATATATATATATATATACAAATACTGTATATATATATAACAGATATATATAAATATATATATATACATAAATACATATACATATACATATATATATAATACATATAAATAATATAATATATATATATATATATATATATATATATTATATATATATATATATATATATATATATACATATACATATATACATAATATAATAAAATTAAAAAAAACATATATATAATAAAATAAAAAACAAAACAAAACTTGAAAAAGAGGAAAGGGGGGGGGGGGCTCGAACTCGGCCAGGGGCAAGGGGGTGTTTAGCGCGCTCGGGATGGCCAGGGGGTCAGCCCGAGTCATTTGTTAGGGAAAGAATTTGGGTTAGATTTATTAGGGTTTTAGGTTAATGGGTTTCTGAACCCAATGGCACGATCTAAACCCGTTAACCCATTAACCTAAGTAACAGTTCGTCTTCATGTCCAGACTGTTCAGGACACGAGCAATGAAATCTGACCCAGTGTGTGTCCGCGCCAACACGACACGCACGACACTGCTAACGCGTGTCCAACCCTAGTGTTAGGCTCCCTGTGTCCAGGCGAACATCATGCATGAGTTTGGGACACACACGACACGATTTAGGGCTGTTACCTTCGTGTCCGGCGTCGGGGTTTGAAGTCGAGGGGGCTTCCGGCAGCTAGGGGCGTCGTGGTCGTGGCGCTGGGGTGGCGCTGCACTCTTGCTTCGACGAACTCTTCGGTGGTGGTCGATGGCGGTGAAGGTGGCTGTGGAGGTGGTGCTAGGGGTCGCCGGAGTTAGGGTTTCGACAAAGTGAAATGGGGTGGTGATGGGGCTGGGTGGTCGAAAATTAGACCAGGGTTAGGTTTCGGGGTCGGGCTATTTATAGAGAAGGTAGGGCGGTGAGAAGGGGTGTAGGTCGGTGTCGCGGTGGCGGACGCCGCTCGGTCGTCGGTCGTCGGGGGCAGGTGAGTGAGAGGAGAGAGAAAGAACGTGGGGGGGGGGGTAACTGGAAGTTTTGCAGCAAGGCCCCCGAAGTTTGGGGTCTTGCATAATTGCCCTAAATCCAACAGTTTGCAAATTATAATTTACAATCCGCAATTAGAACAAATCGTATAATTGCAATTTGATATTAGAACAAATTTAAATATTATAAAAGGATATTAAAATAATTCAATTAATTACAAAATATATATTTTGATTTAAAAATTATTTAAAATTCTAGAAAAATTCCCAATAATTATAATAAATCATTTTAAATCTAAATAGGTCATTAACATCTAATTAAAACTAATTAAACCAAATTTGAAAAACAGGGGCTGACAAGTACCTTCCCTCCGTCGTTCGCCAAGAGAAGGAGAATGAATTCATGCAGTTGTGGCAAGGGAACCGGACAGTGGAACAGTTTGTCGCAGAATTGAACAAATTGTCCAAATTTGCTAGTGCTTCCTACAGAGGAGTGTCGTGTGCGACGGTTCGAAGTGTCGTCTGCGACTCTCTATCAGTACCCTCCTGTTGCTGCATACTTTGTACGCAATTCCAATCACAAATATCCTAGCTATACAGGGGGCAACAATCACGCATCAAAGCGTCCAAACCATGGCGCTTACCAGGGACATAACCTATCATCGTGATGTGCCAAGTGCCTTTCCTTTGGGCATGATACGAGCACGTGCTTTGTCCTCGAAGGGGGATGCTTCTTTTACGGACAGAAGGGTCACCAAAAGCGAGATTGCATGGCCCGAAGACCAAATCATCCCAACACACCACTACAACAACACCGTCAAGAGAACCGAGGACAGGCGCCCCGACCTCCTCAGCCCACTCAACCCAACAACCAAGACCGACGTCCAAATGCTCAAAGGTGCGTCTTTGCCCTAACTCGAGACGAGGCGTTCGCTTCCGATACTGTTGTGACAGGTATATTGAGTTTCAATAATTTGCCTGCTCATGTGTTATTTGATTCAGGTGCTTCGCATACTTTCATATCGGCGGACTTCACCGCCGAGCACAAATTTTCTATAATATCGTTAGACCTTGATCTTAGCGTAAGTATGCCTTCGGGCGTGCCACTACTCACAAATTTATCCTGCGGGGGAGGAACCATATGTATTGGGGGTCAAAAGATTGGTCTTGATGCGATAGTTCTAGATATGAAGGACTTCGACATCATATTGGGCATGGATTGGCTCGGTCCTTGCAACGCTACCATCGACTGTGCAGGAAAGAGGGTCACCTTCCGCATACCTGGAGTGCCAGAATTCTGCTATTCGTGTGGCGAAGCATCGTCGGCCTGCATGGTGATCTCGGCAATTTTTGCTTAGAAGCTGCTCCATTCTGGATGCGAAGGCTACTTGGCGGCCGTTCATGACACGAGACAGGATGGTGCAAACGCGGGTCAGACCGACGTTGTTGCAGAATTTCCAGATGTGTTCCCGGACGAGCTACCCGGCATGCCGCCCGATCGAGAAATAGAGTTCACTATCGACACATTCCCTGACACCCGGCCGACCTTGAAAGCTCCGTACAGAATAGCCCCTGCAGAATTGAAAGAACTGAAGGCACAACTACAAAAATTACTCGACAAAGGGTTTATCCGTTCGAGTGTCTCGCCATGGGGTCCGCCCATGCTATTCGTGAAAAAGAAGGATGGATCGATGCGGCTCTGCATCGACTATCGCGAATTGAATAAGGCTACCGTTCGGAACAAATATCCCCTGTCCCGCATCGACGACTTGTTCGACCAGCTCCAAGGTGCAACGGTGTTTTCGAAGATTGATCTGCGATCAGGTTACCACCAACTCAAAGTCAAGCCAGATGACGTGCCGAAGTCTGCCTTCCGTACTTGCTACGGCTACTACGAGTTCTTGGTAATGTCATTCGGTCTGACAAATGCCCATGCCGTCTTTATGGATCTAATGAATCGGGTGTTTCGTCCGTTCGTTGACAAATTCGTAGTAGTCTTTATCGACGACATCCTCGTCTACTCGAAGGATCCAGCGCAACATGCAGAGCACCTGCGGACGGTACTCCAAACCCTTCGAGAGAATCAGTTGTATGCGAAGAAGAGCAAGTACGAATTCTGGATGAACAGCATCTCATTCCTTGGGCACATCATCTCCGCCGCGGGCATCGCAGTCGATCCGAAGAAAGTTGAGGCAGTTGCTGATTGGAAACGACCCGCATGAGTTAGCAAAATTCGAAGCTTCCTAGGCTTGGTGGGATACTACCGACACTTCGTCAAGGACTTCGTGAAGATTGCATCGCCGATGACTCACCTCACCCAGAAAGGAGTCACATTCGAGTGGTCAGACGACTGTGAAGCTTCCTTCTAAGAGCTCAAACAACGGCTCGTTTTGGCCCCAATACTTGCACTTCTGAAGGGATGGAGGGATTTCAAATCTTTAGCGACGCTTCTGGCCAGGGCTTGGGGTGTGTGCTCATGCAGCGGGATAAGGTGATATCTTTTGCTTCCCGATAGTTGAAGCCGCACGAGAAGAACTACCCCACGCATGACCTAGAACAAGCTGCAATTGTGTTCGCGTTGAAGTTGTGGCGTCACTATCTCTATGGCATGGCGTGCAGGATTTATACGTACCACAAAAGCCTCAAGTATCTCTTCACCCAGAAAGAACTGAATTTACGGCAGAGGCGATGGCTCAAACTGATCAAAGACTATGACTTATCAATCGACTAGACGTCGGACAAAGAAAATATTATAGCGGATGCGCTGAGCTGGAAGTACTTAGCTTCGTTATGCATCAACGATCGACTGCTGCGTGACTTGGAAGGAATGGGCATTGAACTCCGAGTTCATTTTAGAGACGTAAAACTGGCACAACTGCGGCTGGAACCGAGCCTATTGGAGAGAATCAAGTCTGCTCAAAAGGACAACACATACCTGGAGAAGATGCAGAAGCTGATATCGACGAGAAAAGCGTCCGACTTTGTAGAGGACGAGTCGGGAGTGTTGCGAGTGAAGGGCCGGCTATGCGTTCCGGATGACGCAGAACTTAGAAAAGAGATAATATCGGAGGCGCATTATGCAAAATATTCCTTGCATCCTGATAGCACCAAGATGTATAAGGACCTCTGCGTTGTCTTTTAGTGGTATGGCATGAAGAGGAATGTAGCGCTCTTTGTGTCGAAGTGTATGGCCTGTCAGTAAGTCAAAGCCGAGCACCAGCGACTGGGCGGAGAGATGCGGAACCTTGCCATTCTAGAGTGGAAATGGGATCATGTTACTATGGACTTTGTTGTTGGCTTGCCAAGGACGCTGCGGGGAACGACGCCATCTGGGTCATCGTCGATAGACTAACCAAGTCAGCGCACTTCATAGCCATTAAAGTTACTTGGAGAGTCGACCACCTTTCTCAGATATACCTTGATGAAATAGTTCGGCTGTACGGGGTTCCAATATCTATCGTCTCAGATCGGGATGGACGGTTCATGGCATGCTTCTGGAGTAGTCTTCATTTAGCGTTGGGGACTAAGTTGAAGTTTAGCTCAGCTTTGTGGCCCATTGGTCATATGGTCAACCTGATTTTAATAATTGATCAAACTCTGTCTGGATATACGAAGCTAGTCGGGACATCTCGGATTCTTGGACATGATCAAGAATGGCTATCCACTGAATTCAAGACTGAAGATCTGTTTGCCTACTCGAGTCTGTAATTCCTTATGCAATGTATTTTTTATTTTATTTGAGTCTAGGAATATGTTATACACCGAGTCGTACTGGCAAATAGGCTATCCCTTAAATGAGTTCAAAATGTTTTTAAAATGACCTCTCAAAAGGTTTACAAAAAGGTTTACAAAAAGGTTTTCAAAAATCACCAAAAAGCTTTTTCAAAAACCCTAACTAAATCCTGACTTAACCCTGACAGAACTCGGACCGAGTTCGGCCAGAGTTCGGCCAGGGTTCGGTTGGTGGCCGTTGTGATTTTGAATCCTTGGAACTTGGTCCTCCTGTAGTTGCAGATTTGACCGAGATTTGCTCAAAGGGTTCTGCCCGAATTCTGTCAGAAGTCTGCCTTTGGAACACCTATAAATAGAGAAGAATTTCGATCATTTCAACTCACTCATTCACTTTCAATCTTCTCTATATCTAAAGCTTTCAGTCTTCCAAAGAGTTTTCTAGAGCTTTCAATTTCAGATCCCAAGCCAGTTACAATCCTCTAGTCAATTTGCCAGTGCGGTACAGTCTAGAAGTTTCTGAGAGATTGTAATCAGAAGGCTTGATTGAAGAATACCTCTTCACATTTGAAGTTGGACGAGTTCTTCATATCAAAGCTCGCGTTGTAGAAGTTGCAAGGACTTCGTAAGAAAACTTGCGGTTTTTCCAATAGTGGATTCAACTGGTAGCAAGAGTTCTACCGACTGGATTAGTCCTCAACAGAGGGATACCAGTATACATCGCTGTCTTTGCGTTTGCTCTTAACTTTGCCTTTACATTATTTTAGTTGTGATTAATATTCTGTGATTGTGCTGCTAACATTTTTAATTAGCATTATTCCGCTGCCAACTCTATTCCCCCTCTAGAATATTACGCTTTACTATTTCATTCCTACAATTGGTATCAGAGCGGGTGTTACAGGTAAAGAAAAGGTAACAGTGCAATTATTTATTATTTTTAATTAAATATTATATAGATTACAGCATAATACATGACAACTGTGAAATTCACAAGTGAAGGCCAGACCACAAACAGACCCCCACTGTTTGATGGTACGAATTATACATATTGGAAAACACGGATGAGTTTCTTCTTGAAATCTCTTGACTTTGATTTATGGTCTATTGTTCTTGATGGCTATCAAAAGCCACCTCATATAAATGTTGATGGAGTTTTAGTTGAAAAACCATAGCAGATATACAGAGGAAGAAAAAAAAGGGCCAGTCTTGACGCACGTGCCATTAATGCTCTTTTTTGTGCTTTAGACAGAACTGAATTTAACATGGTGTCTATCGGCACAACGGCTAATGAAGTGTGGAAGCTACTTGAAGTCACACATGAAGGCACGACTCAAGTCAAAGAATCTAAAGTCAGCAGACTTACTCAAGAGTACGAGACGTTCAAGATGAAGCCCAATAAAACAGTTACACAAATGTTCGAGAGGTTCTTGGATATTGTAAATCCTTTGTCCTTCCTAGGCAAAGAATACAGTAACCATGAAAAGATTCGCAAACTCCTGCGAGCTCTCACCAAGAACTGGATTCCAAAGGCTACTGCAATCATTAAAGGAAACGATCTCATAACTATGTCCCTCGAAGTACTCATGGGTAAGCTACTCACTCATGAACTGGAGCTACAAGATTTTGAAGAGCCTGCACCAAAGGAGAAGACGATCGCTTTCAAGGCTCAGCACAGAAAAGCTGCTGAAGGTGACTCAGACAGCAGTGGATCTGACGCTGAAGATCAAGCACTCCTAGCAAGGAAGTTCAAAAGATTCATGAGACATGAGAAGAGAGTCAAAGAAAACAACAGCAACAACTGGTATCAAGAAGATGTTGTTTGCTATGGTTGCAAGAAGAAGGGACACATGAAGAAGGATTGTCCCACAAACTCATCATCAAGCAAGAAGAGCAACAGGTATGAAAAAGGGAACCTGAAGAGATCAACATCACGGAAGTATGCCAACACCAGCATATGGCATGAAAGTGAAGCCAGCGACTCAGAAGACAAACAATCAGAAGACGCTGCAAACATATGCTTTATGGCATCCGATCAGGTACCTATTGAACCTGTAGTTGATACTTATGATGACTTCACCTTTGAGCAATTAGGAGATACCTTCAGTAACCTGATGACTGATTACAGGAAACTGCGTAGCAAGTATCAGACCTCTAAGAAGGTACTCAAAGAGTACAAAGATAAAATAGGTAGACTTACCGACCTACTAGCTGAGGTTAGAAATAATGTTAGTGAGTCTGGTGAGCTTTCTTCAACAAAGCTCTTATTACACGAGACTACCAAGTCATCTGAAGAAAGACAAAATTATTGACCAACTCAAGGAAGAACTTTCTATAGAGAAGAAAAGTCTTCGATGTGCACAAATCAGAATGGAAACACTTACTTCTGATTATACTAAGTTGTATGACACTTCCAAAAGATTGGAAATTAGGTTAGGAAAACAGCCTGAGCCTGCTGCTTCCTACCCTAACACGTGTCACTTACCGAAAAATTGGAACATTCCCAAGCCAAACACTGTCAGACCTAACCCTATCAAACCTTTACCCTAAAAGGTTAAGCCCAAACAGGATTATAGGCATGCTTTCTTCTATACTAGAAAACCCAAACCTACCAACCATGCACACCACTCAGCTTTCAACACTCGACATGCACAATGTCATCATTGTGGCCTCATTGGTCATATTTTATCTGCATGTAGAATGAGAAAGCTTGTTGATTTAAATATTTATGCCTGGATACCAAAAGCTAACAATTCAGGACCCTACAAGAAATGGGTACCAAAAGTTTCATCTGCAAACTGTTTTGTAGGTGGAACATCCTTCACATGCTAGAAGCAAATAGATCCTCGACAGCGGTTGTTCACGGCATATGACCGGTGACGCTACATTATTTGCAACACTGTCGAAGAAAAAGAAGGAAGGCTATGTCTCCTTCGGTAATAACTTGAAAGGGTATATTATTGGTATCGGTGATGTTGGTAGATGCTTAATGGCCAAGAGTGATGAGAGTCATCTGTGGCATATGAGACTCGGTCACGCTAATATGGATACAATATCAAGATTATCCACAAAGAAGCTAGTACGCGGTTTACCGGACATTACATTCAAGAAGGATTCGGTATGCAGTCAATGTGAAAAGAACAAAGCTACCAGATCCACATCAAATCAGTAAACGCAGTATGTACTACTAGACCTCTACAATTGCTTCATATGGACTTATTTGGTCCTAGCAGAGTTGCTAGCCTCGGAGGTAAACTTTATGCTTTTGTAATTGTAGATGATTTCTCTAGATACACGTGGGTATACTTCTTGACACGCAAGAATGATGCATTATCTGAATTTGTCGCCTTTTGTAAGAAAGTTCAGAACGAAAAAGGTTACATGATCACTCGTATTAGAAGCGATCATGGTGGCAAATTCGAAAATACAGAGTTTGAGCATTTTTGTGACACACACGGTTTTATACACGAGTTCTCCTGCCCTAGGACTCCACAATAAAATGGAGTTGTGGAACGTAAGAACAGAACTCTAACCGAAATTGCCAGAGTGATGTTAAACCAGTTTAGTCTACCCAAATATTTCTGGGCTGAAGCTGTCAATACAGCTTGCTTTGTTCTCAATAGAGTTCTAATTCGACCCAAATCGAAGAAGACTCCATTTGAGTTATGGTTTGATAGAATTTCTTCAGTTTCATACTTTAGAATATTTGGGTGTAAATGTTTTATTCTTAATACAAAAGACAACTTGGGAAAATTTGATGAAAAGGCCGATGAAGATATATTTTTAGGTTATGCGGCCAAGAGCAAAGGATACAGAGTCTTCAACAAACAAACAATGATCATCGAAGAATCAATCAACGTCACCTTTGATGAAATGAATCAAATGACTATCGATGACAGTGATGAAGATCTGCCTGCATCAAGCTCAACATCAGCTGATCCTCAACCAAGCTCTGCTCTAGCTGAACCTCCTAGAGAAGATCCAGGAACCAGCTACCTTCAGAATCTACCGAAAAGGTTGAAATTTACAGCTGATCATCCAAAAGATTTGGTAATTGGTGATATTACCAAAGGAGTAAGTACTCGTACATCCAGTAGAGATATTGTTTCTAGTGTTGCATTTATTTCACAGCTAGAACCCAAAACTATTGATGAAGCATGTATTGATAGTTTTTGGATAGATGCTATGCAAGAGAAATTAAACCAATTTGAATGGAATCAAGTTTGGGAACTTGTTCCCAAGCCTATTGATCATCCGGTCATTGGCACCGTTGGGTATTCCGAAATAAACTAAATGAGAATGGTTTAGTGACTAGTAATAAGGCTCGACTCGTAGCTCAAGGATATAATCAGAAGAAGGTATCGACTACGATGAGACTTATGCCCCAGTTGCGAGATTAGAATCCATTCGCATGTTATGTGCATTTGCATGTTTTCATGATTTCAAACTATTTCAAATGGATGTTAAGAGTGCTTTTTTAAATGGCTTTATAAAAGAAGAAGTTTTTGTAGCACAACCTCCAGGTTTTACGGATTTCAAAAACCCTGATCATTTCAAGTTGAAGAAAGCCTTATACGGTTTAAAACAAGCCCTCGTGCTTGGTATGATCGTCTAAGCTCTTTTCTACTTGACAACGGCTTTTCAAAAGGCAAGGTTGACACTACACTATTTATTAAGTCTTTTAATGGCAAACTTCTTTTAATTCAAATCTATGTTGATGATATTATATTTGGATCTACTGATGAATCTCTGTGTCAAAATTTTCTAAGTGTATGCAGAATGAGTTTGAGATGAGCATGATGGGAGAGCTGAAATTCTTTCTCGGATTGCAAATCAAACAAACTGATAATGGGACATTAATAAATCAAGCCAAGTACACAAAAGACTTGCTAAAGAAGTTTGATCTGGACAATGTCAAACCTATTGGCACTCCAATGGCAACTTCAACAAAGCTTGATTCAGATGAACAAGGCAAGCCAGTCGACACACGTAAGTATCGAGGTATGATTGGTAGTTTACTTTATTTAACTGCTAGTCGTCCAGATATAATGTTTAGTGTTTGTCTGTGTGCACATTTTCAAGCTAACCCAAAGGAATCACATCTGTCTGCAGTTAAGCGTATCTTTCGATACCTTAAGGGCACTTCTTCTGTTGGCTTGTGGTATCCCAAAACTAAGTCCTTTGACCTTATTGGTTATTCGGATGCAGATTTTGTTGGATGCAAAGTTGATAGAAAAAGTACAAGTGGCACATGTCATTTCTTAGGCAAGGCTTTAGTCTCATGGTTTAGTAAAAAGCAAAATTCTGTAGCCCTATCAACAACAGAGGCTGAGTACATCGTCGCAGGACGTTGTTATGCTCAGATTTTGTGGATGAAACAAACCCTAGAAGACTATGATTTATTTTACACACATATTCCCATTTTCTGTGATAACACGAGCACTATTAATTTGACTAAGAATCCAGTATGTCACTCTCGTACTAAACATATCGAGATTCGACATCATTTTCTTAGAGATCATCATCAAAATGGAGATATAAACCTTGTGTACATAGATACTGAAAATCAACTAGCTGATATCTTCACTAAACCTCTAGCGGAAGATCGTTTCAATTATTTACGTCGAGAATTAGGAATTTTGGACGTCAATAATATTAATTAATTTTGTTTTATATTATATATCATTATGCAAAAACTGTGTTAGAGACAAGCCAATAAAGAGTCTGTCTGTCACCACAACTACGGTTGAAGCGAAGCGGTACTTAAGAGTCCCCGGTGAACCTCCGCCAGCTGGGACAGTACTCCTACAGCTAATCTGAGACAGTCGCTGTGTAACGACATTTAATTCATAAAATAATATTAATTATGTTAATTGAAGGCTAAAAACTAATCTTTGAATTAAATATTTGAAATGAGACAATGAAAAAGAATGGCAAAAATCAACTATAAAGAACCCTAGGCGAATTCGGCCAGAGCTCTGACCGAATTCGGCCCGAGTTCGGTTGAGGGTGTCAGGTTATATATACAGAACCCGAGAAGCCCTTCTTCTTCATTGCTTCCAAACCACATCATAACAGCAGCAGCAGCCACGAAGGAGCCCCGAACCCTAGCTTTTCACCACCCTCCTTCTTCCAATCCAAGTGGTGAAATCAATCCAAAATTTGGATTGTGCGGAGTTCGTCGTTCTCTTCGACATACTTTGATTTCGGGAGGTATAACTCCATCTTTGTCCACTTTTCTATTAGTGCATTTTTAATTCAATTTGCACAAATGGCACCCAAATTCAATCCTTCAAAGAGGAAGAAGACGACCCTAGTGAGGAAGGGTCATCTTCGCATCCGCATACGGATTCCCTCTTCTCGCCGGTCCAAACGAGCGACGGTGCGTTCGAGGGTTTTTCTTCCAAACCCTAGACCAAGCCCTACTGTGGTATGGAGACTTCTCCATGAGATCCATATGCACAGGCGCTCCATCAAATGGACTGTATTTCCTGATCATCGTCATTTCTTTGAGGCATTAGGGTTACATCTTTTTGTTAAAATCTGCTTCCCTATAGCAACTAATGCCATTAGATTATTTTATTACAATCTCATAAGACACTTTTGATGTGAGCACTCGTGTTGGAGGTATTGATATCAATTTCGATGATAACCTCTTAGCGGAGATCCTTGGTATCCCTAACGAAGGTGAACCGCTAGTCGACATCACTGAATTTGATTTCTCCGAGGCACGACACTCGCAAGTTTCAAAGCGGAACTCTGTGCACCTGATAGAGTACGCTCTGGAAAGTTCAAGGCTAACAACCTGAACTTGTTTAACTATGAATTGCATCGCATCATCTATTCCACTATCCTTCCAAAATCCACTTCAAAGGATGATGTGACTTCTCTTGAGCTGTCCGCCATGTACCACATTCTTAAGGGGATTCCATTTTCTGCCCCTAAGACCATAATTCAGATGATGGGTCGTTGTCGTGCAAGAGATAAAAATCTCTCTTACGCGATGATTCTCCCACGCATCTTTCAGCGCTTCGATATCGATCTGTCAACTTGTACTCAGGACCCTGAGCCCAAGTTTCTTCAGTTATCTCGTCGTAGCATGACTGCTACAGCTCCACATCCTGCTCCTCTACTGCACCTCTTACCACCTCATCATTATGCCATGACATTTGAGGGCATACATCAGCATTTATCTGCTTTGCACTCGATGACGGGCATGGCTCGCGAACGTGAGTTCGCGACGTGATTATCAGGCACTTGCAAATTCCTTAGCTGATCTTCGTTTCGCCCAGACTGGTCATTCAGCCGGTTCCATCCCTAGAGATCCAGCTTTCTCTGGTTACCGCTGTGAGGATGAGGCTGTTCATGCCTACTTCCAGTCCGGTAACGCCTATGATTGGTACCGTCCTGATCGTGCTCCACCTCGTGACTCTGTTGGTGTGTTCTATGCTGGCGCCCCACCTCATCCTTCTGGCGCTGGTACCTCTGGTGCTGGTACTTCAGGACATGCTGGTCGTGCTGATGATGATGATGAGGATGATGATGAGGAGATGTGACTATATAATTTTGAGTATATTTATTGTACACTTGGAAATGCTCCGACATTCCAAGTTTTATCAGTACTTTTTGATTATCAGCACTTTTTAGTTTGCTTCAGTACTCATTTATTTTCATGAACATGTTTATTTTGCCTCAGTTTATGGCATTCCAGTTTATTTATCACTATGTTTCAGTTTCAGTTTATGATAGCACTATCTCTTTATATTGCTTCATTCTTTATAACTGCCTGTGAAATTATATGCCTATGATGATTTTTTTTAATACATGCCTGTGATATTTCTCTTTTATTTCTGTCTTATTTCTTTTATATGTATTTTCTCACTATTTGTTACTTATGCATTGATTGCAGGGGAGCTTTATCTTTTGCAATTATTTTGCTAAGTGACAAAGGAGGAGAAAATTAAAAGATCTAACATTTTTTTAGATAATACAGGATATGAACAATTCTACTTTTTGATATTTTGAACAAGCTTAATGTTATATCATTCATAGTTTGTCAATTATCAAAATGGAGGAGATTGTTGGCCAATTGGTCATATGGTCAACCTGATTTTAATAATTGATCAAACTCTGTCTGGATATACGAAGCTAGTCGGGACATCTCGGATTCTTGGACATGATCAAGAATGGCTATCCACTGAATTCAAGATCGAAGATCTGTTTGCCTACTCGAGTCTGTAATTCCTTATGTAATGTATTTTTCATTTTATTTGAGTCTAGGAATATGTTGTACACCGAGTCGTACTGGCAAATAGGCTATCCCTTAAATGAGTTCAAAATGTTTTAAAATGACCTCTCAAAAAGTTTTACAAAAAGGTTTACAAAAAAGTTTTCAAAAATCACCAAAAAGCTTTTTCAAAAACCTAACTAAAACCTGACTTAACCCTGACAGAACTCGGACCGAGTTCGCCAGAGTTCGGCCAGAGTTCGGTTGGTGGCCGTTGTGATTTTGAATCCTTGGAACTTGGTCCTCCTGCAGTTGCGGATTTGACCGAGATTTGCTCAAAGAGTTCTGCCCGAATTCTGTCAGAAGTTTCCTTTGGAACACCTATAAATAGAGAAGGATTTCGATCATTTCAACTCACTCATTCACTTTCAATCTTCTCTCTATCTAAAGCTTTCAGTCTTCCAAAGATTTTCTAGAGCTTTAATTTCAGATCCCAAGCCAGTTACAATCCTCTAGTCAATTTGCCAGTGCGGTACGGTCTAGAAGTTTCTGAGAGATTGTAATCAGAAGGCTTGATTGAAGAATACCTCTTCACATTTGAAGTTGGACGAGTTCTTCGTATCAAAGCTCGCGTTGTAGAAGTTGCAAGGACTTCGTAAGAAAACTTACGGTTTTTCCAATAGTGGATTCAACTGGTAGCAAGAGTTCTATCGACTGGATTAGTCCTCAACAGAAGGATACCAGTATACATCGCTGTCTTTGCATTTGCTCTCTTAACTTTGCCTTTACATTATTTTAGTTGTGATTAATATTCTGTGATTGTGCTGCTAACATTTTTAATTAGCATTATTCTGCTGCCAACTCTATTCACCCCCAACTCTATTTACCCCCCTCTAGAGTATTATGCTTTACTATTTCATTCCTACAAGCTTATCATCCTCAGACTGACGGCCAAACAGAGCAGGTGAACCAGATTCTCGAGGACATGTTACGACTCTGTATGATCGACTTAAAGTCAAGCTGGGACGTTCATCTATCGTTGGTCGAGTTTGCATACAACAACAGCTATCAGTCCAGCATCCAAATGGCGCCGTATGAAGCTTTGTACGACCGAAAGTGCAGATCGTCCATTTACTGGGATGAGTCGGGGAACGGCAGATACTTGGTCCGGAGCTGGTGGAGCAGACCATACAGAAGGTCAAGTTAATACGGAAAAGATGAAGATAGCACGAGCCGGCAGAAGAGCTATGCCGACACGCACCGACGCCCCCTCGAGTTCTCGAAAGGCGACCACGTATTCCTGAAAGTGACGCCCATACGTGGAGTTACCAGATTCGGTGCGAAAGGGAAGCTGAGCCCAAGATTTGTTGGTCCGTTCGAAATATTGAAGCGTTTCAAATTGCCTTACCACCTGCGTTGTCGGAGGTACACTACGTCTTCCACGTCTCACAATTATGGAAGTATGTGCACGATCCGAGCCATGTAGTAGATTTGGGTCAGCTGGATCTGAAGGCAGACTTGTCATATGTTGAAGAGCTTGTGCAAATCTTGGAGCACAAGGATAAACTTCTCCGCAACCGTGCTATTCCTCTCGTCCGTGTCCTCTGGAGAAACCATTCGGTCGAGGAGTCGACGTGGGAGCTTGATTCAGAAATGAAGGAAAAGTTTCCTTCATTCTCGTAGAGGTAGGTTCTATTCTTAAGTTTTGAGGACAAAACTTTCTCTTAGTTGGTTATGGTGTAGTGCCCCGTCCCTACATCGTGCCCCGTTTCGTCCACGGGGTGCGCTAGAAAGGAACACTGTCGCTATCAATTGGTCAGGACCGATATGTCGCGATCGATTGAATCGATCGAACGGGAACAGTTGAATTAAGATCTATTCCCCGTTATGGAATGGCTTCTTCGAAACTAAGTCCCATATTCAGCAGGTTGCACCTCAAGGATTTACTCTGTGGCTGAGTCGGGAGAGACCTTCCGTTGCTCTGTTTTTCACGCCGCTTGCGTTGGTTTTGGCTTTGTTTTCTGAATGCGTTTTCGTGAATATTTTCGATGGTTTTCATGGCTTGCATTTCGAACTCATTTCTATCACTTCTTGAATAATATAGTGTTCTAATCGGTTGCTTGTGCGATTTCAGGTAATCGCGTAGGTGACGTCTAGTACGACCAACAAGTTCTCTCGCCTGAAGTAAACTCAAGGTGAATGGCAGACATTTCTCTTCTCGACCCCTTCTTAGGTCAATCAATAATGTTTGTTGCGAATGAAAGGATAAATGCAAGGGCACGAACACGATAAAATGATCAAGTTTTCAAAGAAATGTAGGCTATATCTTAATGACTAAAAATATGTCTTTGTACGGTCATGGACAACTTATCGACAAGGCGATAGTTTTCTCGAGCGGCAACCCGGGGCTACGGGACCGTTTCGGCCTAGGATGAAACATGGTATAGTTGTGCTGTATGATAGCACGGTTAGGCGGGGACTTGCAGCGGGGCTCGCTACTTGTTGAAAGGCCTCGACTAACAAAGCTATAAGTCCATGATGGCTTGTGATGCCAGTGACCAATCACACGTAATATTGCACTTGGTATGAAAATGATAACAATTGACAGAAAAGAATATGGTAAGTCTCATAAGGCACGGCGCGGTCCGCCGTGGTAAGTTTCAACGTATTTCACATTATGCTTGTCATATGCTTGTTTGAAATTCATTAGGATGGTTAGAAACATTCATACACTAAGTCATATAAACTCTTCAACCAAATGAGAGCTTAGAACTTAAATAGCCACGCACCAGTACAAAGTGTAATGTACTAATCCTTGCTCTCTACGCAGGTACCCCGAACCATGAAGGGCGTGCCACTTAAAGCTCAAGTGGCGCAAACACTTTTGAAGCCTCGTCCGTGTGTTGAAGGCTTGTTTCTGAATCCTTTTGAAGACTCCGCACTCAGTACAAAGAATAAAGATGACAACTCGACTTCCCTCGGTAGCAGGTGGAAAGTGTAATTGTTTTGCTTGTAAAAAGGGATGTAATGTATGGAACGACTATCTCATCACATTCGTTTTGTAATCGAGTCATATTGTAGCCCGTACGGTAATGATTGTAATGGAGTCAATGTAAATAAAGTCTTATTGTCAATAAAAATTTTACTTCTATTTCAAATGTGTCAATCAATTATCTCTGCATACTCTAACTTGATGTTGTATTTCGGATAACCTTATGACTATGCCTTGTGCGATCGCAACTTAGGTTCGCACGACATCACGTCCGGGGGACGACTATCGATTCTACGGAATCGGGGCGTGACATTTTCCACGTCAAAAATCTTTGTGTCTGCAATTGTGTTTGGCGTTTTTAGTTTGTGTACTTTTGCTCGGTTCTCTCGCAGGACTTTCTGGTTTGGGGAAACGGTTTTCGTGCTTCGTTCCCAACAGAGTGGTATCAGAACTTTAAGTTCAAAGAAGTCAGGAGTTGACAGTCAAACTAGGAAGCATAGATGGACGCGAAGGCTGTGTGCATGGTGAACCTGAACGATACAACTACCATTATTGGCGGAGCAAGATGAAGGATTTACTGTTCGTCAAGAAGCTGCATCTTCCAGTATTTCCATCCGAGAAGCCCAGTGAAAAATCCGTTGAGGACTGGAACTTCGAGCATATTGTAACGCCCCAGTCCCAAAATATGTAGGACTAGAACGCAAACATGCCAGCCGTATAATAAGTATACGTAAGCTGTAAAATATAGTAAAACCATGACTAATCTCATCCACACAAAATAAATGAATAAAAGATATATAATGATAATGAATTATCTTGATACAATATGTTGGGCGGAGACAAATCCACTACCAACCAGTAAGGAAAAATACATGAAAAATGAAATGAGTTTGGCGAGCGAAGCGAAGACGATCCAAGTGCAATCATCCTCGAAGAAATAGCGATGATCACGGCTAGAGCTAGAACACCTGCGAAAGACAAAAGCACACACCTGGCGAGATAACCAGGTCCTCAGAGGGACGTAAACACATATATTATGCCCTAAACTGAATAATAAAAGCTCAACAAACAAGTATATATGACTAAACAGATAAAGGTCCTTTACCATTCTAAATGAAGATGCGTATTTTGAAGACAACGTTCCACACAAGGGCTCCCGAGACTAGAAATACGGCGCGTTAGCATTTCAACCGAGGTACTGGTGGCATCTAGAGAAAAAATAAATGCACGGCACACTAGTCTCTCGGGTGAGTCACTAACAGCAGCTAGAGGAAAGTAAATGCACGGCATATTTGTGTTTCAACCGAGGCACTAGTGGCATCTAGAGAAAAGTAAATAAATGCAAGGCACACTAGCTCTCGGCTGAGTCATAAATGGCAGCTAGAGAAAAGTAAATGTGTGAAAGCCCCTGCGCCTAATAACTGTCTTCCCCTTCCCCAGGCACTACTCGTGCTGAATCCACACCATGATATTTCTAATAACTGCTAAGTCTTCTAGGCAATTATATAGAAGTTATATCCTAATGCTCGTCCTGTACGCACCGATGTACGATCGGTACGCAAGTCCGAATCTATGAGACACGTGACATCGTGGCACACAGATGTCGGCCAATAAATGCGGCACAAACAAAGGTGGTCCCTTAACTCTAGGCCAAATGCATAAAGAAAACTAAAGTATAGTAATTTGCAACTACATATGGTTTTGAAAGAACAACTTATAAGAAATAAAACATGCATGATATTGAGCAAGAAATTAAACAGTAAATATAAGGTGTCTTGTCCGGTAGGACGTCTGGTGTGCTGCGATAATCAAGGTGGCACGAACTACGACTTCAGTGTAACCACTACACAAGGTGACCTCTGATGTTGGCACGGACAGTTCCATTGGGTCCAGAATGGTCAAATTAGTTAGGTTCGACATAAGGTAAGTACAGAATTGGCAAGAGATTGAGAATAGGGATAATCGCAGAAGAGGAAGATAATCAAAGGAATTTGATAATTAAAAATATATACGTTTTTTTAGAAAACTATTTATAATACTCAAAAATATTTTCTTATTAGCTAAAATAGTTTTTAGATAAATACTTGAAAAATAATAAAACTGTTTTTTGACAGAAACTCTAAGTTCGTCAAAATATGATATTTAGATAGAAGCTATGTTTTTACTATTGAGAATATAGTGGAAATCTAGAAAAGCATTTTTTTAAGACAAAGCTATAATTTTTGCCAAATGATATATTTTTAGATTAATAAATTTGGTCAAAGTTCTTTTTAAAGTAATATAGATTTTGCAAAACCATAAAATAATATAATCTTTTTTGGCTAAAATCTAGTTTGAAATCAATGCGGGCTAAAAACCCTAATTCTATAGATTTTGCAAGATATTACAAAGCAATAGATATTTAAGTAGTAAAATATTATTAATACTAATGATATTTATATCTATATAGTGAATAAGAATATAAACTAATACATACGATATATTGTCATAAAAATAAAAATAATAAGGATAATAATTATATTTGTAACAATACTAATAATATAACCCCATATATTGTCTTCTCCCCACATT
The DNA here is from genome assembly GCA_029216955.1 of Iris pallida. Lineage (NCBI taxonomy): Eukaryota > Viridiplantae > Streptophyta > Magnoliopsida > Asparagales > Iridaceae > Iris > Iris pallida. Next base: position 1,070,013 of record JANAVB010022593.1, on the reverse strand, counting down.
ATACAGAGGACACAAAATAACAACAATAATAATAATAATAATTATAACAATAGTAAAAGAATAAAGAACCCAATCCTGAAACAAACTACAATAACAAGGACTAACAAAACCACTTAGTCAACAACACTGCAAAACAAATATAAAAAAATTCAAATGAAACAAAATCAAAAGAAACATAATGTATAAGAAAAATAATAATAATAGTGATTCAACCAATAAAATAAAACACAACAAAAATAAACAAAAATAAAATAACTAAAATAAATACTTAATCAAAAAATGGGGAAACTCTGGATAGGAAGAGAGAGAATCAGAAGAAAAGGAGAGGAGCTCGTGCGCGAGAGGGGGAGAGAGACGAGCGGAGAGAGAGAGAAGCGGGAGCGAGCGAGTGAGGGAGTAGATCGGAGAAGGCGGGACTCACGGAGGGCTCGCCGCGGCGAGCGGCTGCGACGTTGGTGGAGGTCACGCGGGACGGGGACGACGCTGATCGTCGGATGAGGAGGCTAGGGCACGGAGGCTCGACGCGGTGGACGCACGCGGAGGGGCGCTGCAATGGCGGAGGGAAGACCAAGGACAGGAAGACGAGCGGCTCGCTCCGGGTCAGCCGGCGCGGAGACGCGGAGGTGGCCCAAAGAGTGCGGCGGAGGCGCGGGATGGCTGCGGGGGTTCGTCGTTGTCAGCCGACGATGGTGGTGAGTTGGCCGGAGTTGGCCATGGTCAGATGCAAGGTCCGGTGGTGGCTCTCTATGGGGGTCGCGGCAAGGCGCGGCACGCCAAAGAGGAGGCAGACGGGGCGGGCTCGTCGGAAGGGGGCGATCGGAGAGGGGGTCTCGCGCGCGGGCGGAGGAGAGAGGAAGGGGGCTGACTCCACGGGCGACGGGCGGCGGATCCGGCGACGGCCACGGTGAGTAGGTTGTGTGTGGGTGTTTTAAATTTTAGAAATTTCGTCCGTGATGACGATGCCGATGGTGGTGGCGTCAGGGAGGTGGTCGGGTTAGGTTAGGGGTTTAGGTGACCGGTGGTGACAGGGTGTGTGCTGATGCACGGTGGTAGTGTCAATGCAGGGGCGGCGGTGTCTGTTGTGATGGTGAGGGAGATCGGGGTGAACATGGTGGCGGTGGTGAGAAGGGGGATGGACTGGGTGCGGGCGGCCGTCGGGTTCCGTCGCTAGTGGCGGAGGTCCGGTGGTGGAAGTGGTGCTGGTTGGTTGTCGTGGGGGTCGTGGGGTTGCCGCGGTGGTGCGGGATGAGTCGGAGGGGTACGGGTTGGCCGGAGATGGTGGCGTCGGGACGGTTGGGGTGATCGGGGTGAACCGGGGCAGGCTTAGAGTCGGGTTTGGGATTCGATGATGTCGGGGTGTGTCCGATACGGGGAATGAGATAATGTAGATGTAATATTTGGAATAAGATGTGGGAGGGAAAACATGGACACGATGCACGTGGGTGGTAGAAATTATGGAGGAGTACCTGCCTATTTATAGGATGTGGAAATTCCTATTTGGATAGGATTGTGGGGTTTTAAATCTCCATAGATAATATCATATTTACTTAATTTGCTTTAAACATTTACTGTTCGAATCCAATTTAAACATCAATAAATCTTCATTTTGTAACCCCTCTTCCCGAAATTTCGAATTATATTTTATTTATTTATTGGAATTAAATGGTGATTTTTTTGATTTTTGTAAATAATTATTTAACTAATTATTAGTGGATGACTTAAGTCCTTGTGGAGTTATGAAGCACCAAACGAATAGGAACTATGGCCCGAGAGATGTAACAGTGTGCTTTGACTAGAGTACTAGCCATACCAGGAGAGACCGAGCCATAGTAATATCCTAACTAGAGAAACCAGGCCGAGTTGCGACATAACCCTTACCGATGTTTTACTTAATAATTATACTATTGAGTTTAGGGATACCGATTATACCATTTTAGCCGGACTGGACCCGAACTGAGCCCAAGCACATATAGGTCATGCAGCACGTCCAACGACATTCGTGTTGGTGGAATTTGGTATGAGTGTGTTATATTCCGTTTTAAATGTTTTAATGATTATTTCTAAACATTCGTATTTTAAGTATTATAAATATATTATTAATTAATATTTAATGATTTTGGTATAAAATGAGTCTTTATGCATTTTTGGATTTTTAGACTACATATAATGGTATATATATATATATATATTATATATATATATATATATATATAATATATATATATATATTACACCATTATCATTTTATTGAATTTCGTTATTATTTCTATTATTATTATTTTTTATTTTTATTGTTATTATTATTATTGTTTTATCATCAAGGTTATTATTATATAATGTTATTGTGGTTACTATTATATAATACTATTTTGTTATTATTGGTTATAGTATCTTCGTCAAAAGATGTTATTTACATAAATATTCATATTTACGAAATAATGTTTTCCAACTCTAATTATTGTTTTATGCACATTACATACGTCACTATAAATGAGATCTAAAATATTGTTAACTTTTATTTGCAGTGGAAATAGAAGGCTATGCTATGCTTGAGACCAATTTTTGCATTTGTTTTCTAAACTCACTTTGTTTTTGTTATTAATCTTATGCCTATCATTCTTTTAATACTATAAAAATTGACATGTCCCAAATGGTCATACAAAAGGATAAGAATGAATAGCAGTGGCAGCTCTGGCCCAAGAAATCCCAGCCCAAGTCGAGCTCGGGCCGGGCCATATGCTCCAAACCCTCCCCCCAGCAGTACTGTAGCAAACTCAGTTTGCCGAACACCCGAACTCCCGTACATATATATACACCGCGCGTTATTTATAGAAATCGAGAGGATCGATCGAGAGCCATAGACGAAACCCTAAACACCTCTGCCATTGGCGACCCCCCCCAGCACCCAGGTGACGGCGCGCACCCCTGGAAGGCCGTGCGCGGCCGCGCGGATCGTCGGAACCGACTACGAGCGGGGGACAACGACAGGACAGAACAGTAGCAACCCGAGTCAGGTACTGACTTTATTGTTTCAATTCTTCGTGCACACTCATCGGTTTCTGATTCTGTAAACTAGTATGGAAACCCTATATGACCCTCTAGAGGCCCCAACAAGTAGTTTGCAATATGGTCGAGCCATTGATCCGCAAGATCGAGGCAAACTTTGACAAAAACCCGTCCAAAACAGGAGAGAGAAACCTAGTCCCGACCCTATTTGGGAGGCGATTTCCTGCCAACCCTTTGACTTAATAAAAAATTATGTTTGAACAACTTTTAGACAACATGTAGGGCTTTCTAACCTAATTTGTAGTTTCGATTTTTATCAACTGTGCGAAGAAATCAACCTTCAATGTTCAACAAAAATCTGTTTTTAAAACTTGAAAATTCATCCACACGACGTACGTCCCGCCAAACGGCGACGTGGTCGCGAAACGAAAGCATCAAAATCTGCGTAACGGCTTCGTGGTCGTGTGGGCTTTGACGGAATTCAAATTGGTCGTGTGTGCGCGACGAATTTGATACGTATCCGTCGAAATTCACCGTATCGTGTACTTTGCAAATTTCTCAATTACTTCGTGCACGCTCGTCGGATCGAGACGAAACTTGTGCCAACAGAACCGTATCGTTTTTCTGGTCCCATGCCAAGTTTGGTCCGATTCTGAGACCGTTGATAAATTACCGTTTTGTGGGCCCACGGTTCCACTCAACGGGCGATTTTGTGCACGGCCCGCCGGAATCCAACTCTGGACATACGGTTGGGTTCGTATCGAAAACTAGATCAATAGACATGTAGTTTGATGACTTTAGAGACCATTGACTCTGGCACGCTTTTGGTGCAAAGCGGGTCCAACGGCGGACATCGTTTTTGCCCGAAATTACCGTTTTGCCCCTGTGTCCAGAATTGGACTTAAGGACAGGCAATCCTAGCTAATTTGACTATTCTAAGAACATTGGTAATGTTTATTTCAGCTTCCGGGACTGTTGTATGGGCTTTGACTATTGTGGCACATTGAGTAGTTCAGATTGTCGGTTTCACCAGCAAAGGACCACAAGCGAGTACAGTTTATTGTCTGCATTTCGATATTGATTTTTACTATATTTCATTGATTGGCCATTGGTTATGTGCTTATTTTCTATTATAAATTGTTGAGTCGGGAATGAGAAGTACCAAGGATGTGTGATCTGACCTTAGACCGTGTAGACCGTGTAGACCGTGTTGCATATTTTTTGTAGACCGTGTAGACCGTGTTGCATTTATTTCTAGTAGACAGTGTAGACATTGATTTATTTATTGCAAAATAGATAGTGTAGGCCGTGATTATTAATGCATTTAAACTGTGTAGATCGTGATTATTTTGTAGACAATGTTTCTTTATTTCAAATTTTCTGTAGACCGTGTAACTGTAGACCGTGTAACTATAGGCCGTATAATTGTAGACCGTGTAACTGTAGATCGTGTAACTTTAGACCGTGTAGACCATCGCATAATTGTCCCGAGACCGATCACATATCAAAGGTACTTCTAGTTTGGGGAAAGTATTTGGTGTCTATTATTTTATTGCTTTTCCGTATTTACTGTTTATTTTCAAAACTCATAATTGATGTCTAACCTTTGTTATAGTCATCTTCTTTTTGAAATTGCATTCAGTGAATTGTGCTCGTTCCATTCCTGACTGGAAACCAACATTTTCAGGTTAGCCGTGGATTCACTTAGCTTGGGGAGTGACGGGAATACTTGCAGACAAAAGCCTAAGAGACTAGTTAGATAGTTGAGTTAGTCATCATATTTGTACAAGTTTATATTTTTTTCTGCAAAATGTAAAACTTGTGATCATTGTAAATTAAATTAATTTTGTGAGTATTATTTGTGATTTTGATCTTCATGGCCGTGACAGCGTTCTACCGCCGACACTGCGGCGTAGGCTGGCTTGGACACGTCTCGTATCCGTTTAAAAAAAAAGGGTGCGGGTCGTGACAAGTTTTTGTGGTAGCCCATGCAGGTCAGTCTTCGCAAATCATGCGAACTCGTGATAGTACTTTAGTTAGTTGTACTATTGCGAGCCTGCGACTAGGAAATGCTCATTCACGAATTAGAAATTAATTTAATTTACGAGAATGACTAGGACTAGGAGTCCCTTATACAAATTTATCGATGGGTAGTCTAGGCCATGCAATGTAGATAAGGTTATTAATTTTGATAGAGTGTCAGATCCTTATAGGTACACTATTACCTCCTGATATGACGATAAGATCCAATGTGGATAGATTATTCACTTGGTGAGACATGGCTTCCTAATATTAATGATCTAACCCTGATAAATTGATTAATTCCTTCTCCTTGCCTCTTAGATATCATCCTCACATCTTAGTCAAATTGCCTATTTAGTTCCTATTTTTTCCCTAAGAATTGTTATTTTTATGTTATCCATAGATGAACCTCAAGTTAGTTTCGATTCAAGTTTTCCTCAAAGGCTTGAATACACATGGAATAGTTAGAATATTTGTATTTCTTTTGTCCTCAGTTATTTCTCCCTGTTCAATCCTTTATTTTAAGGGTTGTGACTGATAGGACAAATGTTTACGCTTTATTTCATAGTCAACTAGTTTGAATCTATAGAAGCCCATGAAGTTTTACTGATATAGTTAAAAGAATGTTAGTTGACTCATAATGGCAGGACAGCAGCGCACTGTCGCCATTTATTTGAATTATGGACTCACTGCAGCCAGCAGCGCACTGGCGAGACACGACCCTAGAGTTAAATTTTTAAAGAAAATATAGGTTATGGAATATTGCTAAACTATAACTAGTGGTCCTCTTTGATCGTAGATTCCCTGGAGTCGAGATAAGGTAGAGTATCTGATAGCATATCACATCTGAATTACAGAACCAAGAGTTTACCATCGCCCGAGTATACGGACGAGGCATAATCCTCGGTGAAATGATTTCAGACGTGATTACAAGTTTAGGGAACTATAGAGGATAGGACCGTGCCATGTATGTCCCATAAGATACAAAGCCAATAGTAGTGGAAGTTTGTAAGTTTGGTAGTATGTCTCCTGACCTAGCACTCCGTATGATCCTCGTGATCTATAGATGAGGAAATTGACTGACACTAATAGGTTACCTAGAATATAGAATTCAGAAGTCCATAAACCATTAATCGACCAAGGCCTTAAGGGTAAGATGATAGTGGGATGTCTATAGAAGCAAGAACACCAAATAAGTTTTGATTCTCTCTAAACTCGAACTACTTGTGCCTCTTTTCAAAAATCTCGCGTACTTGTATCTTGACTATTTTGACCAACGCTGCTATTACAGCTTAGTTTTGCAAGCTTACTCTGTTCTCGAGCTTGATTCGAGGCATATGTTTAGTGGGGACGCCTGCTAACTTATTGTCTAATCAGAATCAGTGTATTATGGTCTGATCAACCATGATGCATTTGGTTGCTCTTCGTTTAATTACACTACGTGGATGGAGATATATAGATATCTAGGATCTCATCCGCAACTGCTTGACAATTCCTCTTGAATTATACGTTCGCCTTTGAATCACGTAGTTGTATTCAGTAACATCTTTCTTGAATTCTTTATTGTTTTCTCTTTCACTGATTTGGAAAGACGAAAGCTCGTGATGGTAGAAAGATACAGAGTATTTCCATGGCTATGATAATGGTAGGCACAACTGTAGCTACCATCGGCCAGTCATGTGCTTGAGTTACTCATTCTCCCATCGACCTTCAAACTACTATTGAGACTTTCGAGCCATCTGAATTTGAGAATGATTAGGGTTTATCCTCAGTCAAAATGCCAACCTAGGAGACTATCTATTCTCAGGAAACCAAATTGTGTGAACTCTAAATAGCTTGAGACTTGCCTGAACTAGCGACCCTTAAGCCATAACTCAACCCTTCCTCGACCAAGCCTACAGTTAGACATGAGATGAATATACAAGGCTAAGGACAATCATTTACCGTGACTATGGTAGGCACTCATCCCGAGATTGGTTTCCAATAAGTATTACCCTAGTCACGAAAATTTTATTATTAAAGCCTAACTAGTATGGGAACCCCACAGTCACTAGCTTAGCCAATACCGTAGCTTAAAAACCCTGTCATATTATGACCTACCAGTTGTCAACAGCAATGCATGATCACTACAACTCATGTATAATGTGGACGAGTAGGCCATTCTATTTTAACGACCATGTGTCATTGCACGCGCACTCATTTTCCAGTTATTGAGGGACGATCCTTGGGTTGACTTATATCTACCATATTCCTTACGCCGTGCCTTGTTCTTTATTGACAAGAGTCGAGATACAGCATTCGGATTTTGGGAACCCTCTAACCTCATTGTCCCTAAAACCCTGTCCTAGCTTCTAAGGTGGGTAGAATGTAAGCCTTCTAAAATTTTAGGATATACCATTATAGAGTGATTAAAATAATTTAATTTAGAATGATAGTTAGTGCCCTATGGACTCCCACTTTCTATTTAGATCATTTTGTGTCCCCGGCCATGTCATTAATATTCGGAGCACGAGACCAGCTGTTATCTTCCAACAAACTGCATATGCAAGGCCTAGACGAGTTTACCTTCATCTAGGTATATCATGTCCCACTCGAGCACATCCCTTGTACTCTATTTTTATGGTACGACTTTCAGGACGAAAGGACTAGCTATAACCTTTACCATAGTACCTACCCGGTAAACTTCCCGACCACAATTAGAAACTCAACCTTGACTCGAACCTTTCGACCAAATATATGGTTGTGATCTACTCGAAGCCCACTACGCATATGCCACTAGTATGCCATTCAATTGTGTCTTCTCGTGCTACTTAAACACAAAATTCACGAAAGACGTATCTCCAGGGTTTACAGAACCTATTTAACCAATCCGACTGCCAAACTAGCTCAACCACTTGGGTGAAAATTGTTCTAGGATTACCCTAACCTAGCAGTAATAGGTTACCATTGGGAACTAGACCAGTCAATAGAGACTGAAATCTGAGGTTCATCTAACCAACGACTGGCGTCCAATCAGGAACCCATTGGGACCCAGTAAAAACCCATTCATGCATGCCACTACATTTGGATTATAAACCGAACTATTTGAAATAGGTCCCTATACATATTATGTAGTCTTCCCTCTTAGATTATGAAGTCATTCGCAACCAATATTCCATCTACCTGAAAGTCGTGATACTAAGTTGTATTGCATTTTATCCCTTGCTCGTGTGTTTAAATAACCACGAGAAATATCACGATCTTGACTTCTCAAATTTCGTTCTATTATAGAACCTTATTTAGAATTTCGAGAATGGAACTTCTGTATTGTACGGATTGCAAGCCACTCTAAGAAACGAAGGGTTCTTCGATTTAGCGAGTGACTAGACTAGAATAACCACTTTAGCAAGTAAGTCAATGGTTCATAGACCTTCTTCTAGCTGCATCATTAGATACCCTCTACCGCTCTTGAAACTTCCTAAATTACCCTCGGTTATTCTTCCTTATTTCTCCCGTCCTTTATATTTCAGAGCAACGAGGGATCATGCCTATTAGAGTTTACTAATATTTCTTAGCCACTTGTGTAAGTTGTTGTTCGTTAATTTTAAAGTTGCTTGATAGATAGGAGAGGAATTCATATGCCCTATACCGTAGATATCTATTTTAGCAAGTAGTTGGATGATTATAAAGTTTTAGTGACATGAGACTTGAGGGAGTAGCGTAACCAAAGGTGGGTAGAAGTCCTCGGAGTTTCGAAATTGCAAAATGGCTAGGAGGATGATATAAACTGTTTTTGAGTAATTAAATTTGAGGAGATTAAGGGAGTACTAGATTTTGAAATTTAAGAAATAGTTATAAATTAGAATTTCGAGGACGAAATTATTTTTATGGTGGGTAGATTTGTAACCCCTCTTCCCAGAATTTCGAATTATATTTTTATTTATTTATTGGAATTAAATGGTGATTTTTAGATTTTTGTAAATAATTATTTAACTAATTATTACGGTGGATGACTTAAGTCCTTGTGGAGTTATGAAGCACCAAACGAATAGGAACTGTGGCCCGGGAGATGTAACAGTGTGCTTTGACTAGAGTACTAGCCATACCAGGAGAGACCGAGCCATAGTAATATCCTAACTAGAGAAACCAGGCCGAGTTGCGACATAACCCTTACCGATGTTTTATTTACTTAATAATTATACTATTGAGTTTAGGGATACCGATTATACCATTTTAGTCGGACTGGACCCGAACTGAGCCCAAGCACATGTAGGTCATGCAGCACGTCCAACGACATTCGTGTTGGTGGAATTTGGTATGAGTGTGTTATATTCCGTTTTAAATGATTTAATGATTATTTCTAAACATTCGTATTTTAAGTATTATAAATATTATTATTAATTATTATTTAATGATTTTGGTATAAAATGAGTCTTTGCGTATTTTGGATTTTTAGACTACATATATGGTATTATATATATATATATATATATATAATATATATATATATATATAATATTATATATATATATATATATATATATATATATTATATATATATATATATATTACACATTATCATTTATTGAATTTCGTATTATTCTCATTATTATTATTATTATTATTATTTTATTATTATTATTATTATTATTATTATATTATTATTATTGTTATTATTATTATTGTTTTATCAAGGTTATTATTATATAATGTTATTGTGGTTACTATTATATAATACTATTTTGTTATTATTGGTTATAGTATCTTCTTCGTCAAAAGATGTTATTTACATAAATATTCATATTTACGAAATAATGTTTTCCAACTCTAATTATTGTTTTATGCACATTACATACGTCACTATAAATGAGATCTAAAATATTGTTAACTTTTATTTGCAGTAGAAATAGAAGGCTATGTTATGCTTGAGACCAATTTTTGCATTTATTTTCTAAACTCACTTTTGTTTTTGTTATTAATCTTATGCCTATCATTCTTTTAATACTATAAAAATTGACATGTCCCAAATGGTCATACAAAAGGATAAGAATGAATAGCATGGCAGCTCTGGCCCAAGAAATCCCAGCCCAAGTCGAGCTCGGGCCGGGCCATATGCTCCAAACCCCCCCCCCCCCCAGTACTGTAGCAAACTCAGTTTGCCGAACACCCGAACTCCCCTACATATATATACACCGCGCGTTATTTATAGAAATCGAGAGGATCGATCGAGAGCCATAGACGAAACCCTAAACACCTCTGCCATTGGCGACCCTCCCCCAGCACCCAGGTGACGGCGCGCACCCCTGGTTGGCCGTGCGCGGCCGCGCGGGTCGTCGGAACCGACTACGAGCGCGGGGACAACGACAGGACAGAACAGTAGCAACCCGAGTCAGGTACTGACTTCATTATTTCAATTCTTCGTGCACACTCATCGGTTTCCGATTCGTAAACTAGTATAGAAACCCTATATGACCCTCTAGAGGCCCCAGCAAGTAGTTTGCAATATGGTCGAGCCATTGATCCGCAAGATCGAGGCAAACTTTGACAAAAACCCGTCCAAAACAGGACAGAGAAACCAGTCCCGACCCTATTTGGAAGGCGATTTCCTGCCAACCCTTTGACTTAATAAAAAATTATGTTTGAACAACTTTTAGACAACATGTAGGGCTTCCTAAACTAATTTGTAGTTTCGATTTTTATCAACTGTGTGCGAAGAAATCAACCTTCAATGTTCAACAAAAATCTGTTTTTAAAACTTGAAAATTCATCCACACGACGTACGTCCCGCCAAACCGGGCGACGTAGTCGCAAACCGAAAGCATCAAAAGCTGCGTAACGGCTTCGTGGTCGTGTGGGCTTTGACGGAATTTAAATTGGTCGTGTGTGCGCGACGAATTTGATGCGTATCCGTCGAAATTTACCGTATCGTGTACTTTACAAATTTCTCAATTACTTCGTGCACGCTTGTCGGATCGAGACAAACTTGCGCCAACAGAACCGTATCATTTTTCTGGTCTGCATGCCAAGTTTGGTCCGATTCTGAGACCGTTGATAAAGTCACCGTTTTGCGGGCCCCACGGTTCCACTCAACGGGCGATTTTGTGCACGGCCCGCCGGAATCCAACTCTGGACATACGGTTGTTCGTATCGGAAAACTGAATCCGTAGACATATAGTTTGATGACTTTAGAGACCATTGACTCTGGCACGCTTTTCGGTGCAAAGCGGGTCCAACGGCGGACATCATTTTTGCCCAAAATTACCGTTTTGCCCCTGTGTCCAGAATTGGTCTTAAGGACAGGCAATCCTAGCTAATTTGACTATTCTAAGAACATTGGTAATATTTATTTCAGCTTCCGGGGACTGTTGTACGGGTTTTGACTATTGTGGCACATTGAGTAGTTCAAATTGTCGGTTTCACCAGCAGAGGACCACAAGCGAGTACAGTTTATTGTCTGCATTTCGATATTGATTTTTACTATATTTTATTGATTGGCCATTGGTTATGTGCTTATTTTCTATTATAAATTGTTGAGTCGGGAATGAGAAGTACCAAGGATGTTGGATCTGACCTTAGACCGTGTAGACCGTGTTGTATTTATTTCTTGTAGACCGTGTAGACCGTGTTACATTTATTTCTAGTAGACAGTGTAGACATTGATTTATTTATTGGAAAATAGACAGTGTAGACCGTGATTATTACTGCATTTAAACTGTGTAGATCGTGATTATTATTTTGTAGACAATGTTTCTTTATTTCAAATTTTCTGTAGACCGTGTAACTGTAGACCGTGTAACTGTAGACCGTGTAATTGTAGACCGTGTAACTGTAGACCGTGTAACTTTAGACCGTGTAGACCGTGTCGCATAATTGTCCCGAGACCGATCGCATATCAAAGGTAGTTCTAGTATTTGGGGAAAGTATTTGGTGTCTATTTATTTCTATTAGTTTTCCGTATTTACTGTTTATTTTCAAAACTCATAATTGATGTCTAACCTTTGTTTATAGTCATCTTCTTTATTTGAAATTGCATTCAGTGAATTGTGCTCATTCCATTCCTGACTGGAAACCAACATTTTCAGGTTAGCCGTGGATTCACTTTGCTTGGGGAGTGACGGGAATACTTGCAGACAAAAGCCTAAGAGACTAGTTAGATAGTTGAGTTATAGTCATTCATATTTGTATAAGTTTATATTTTTTTCTGCAAAATATAAAACTTGTGATCATTGTAAATTAAATTAATTTTGTGAATGAGTATTATTTGTGATTTTGATCTTCATGGCCGTGACAGCGTTCTACACCGCCGACACTGCGGCGTAGGCTGGCTTGGACACGTCTCGTATCCGTTAAAAAAAAAAAAAAACGGGTGCGGGTCGTGACACATTTTGATTCAAATTCAAATAAAATCGTTTCAAATTTAAATTGTCTCATTTAATCAAATATTAACTTTTAAAAATATCTCAAATACCATTTTCATAAATAATAAAATAATTAATTTTTAAAATTGTACTATTATTTAAAATAACTAATAAATATTTACGAAAATGGGTATGCACAATAATATTCATATAAATATACCTTTCTAATAAAAATATATTATTTATTATTTATAACTGAAGGGCCTTTAAAATGAAAAAACAAACTTAGCAATTTTTATATGATAGCAAAGTATTTATTATATAAATTATTTTGAACTATAAAAATAAAATTTATTATAAAAATATGTACGCTCGCACATATTCGCACTCGACGAGCAATTATGAAATACGTCGTTTGCGCACAACGTACAATACGACTACGCGACATACAATACAAAAATTTTAAATCAGTACCAAAATCGATAAAAATATAGTAGAAATTTAGGGAGTTTACACATATACAGGTGTGTGGGTACATGCGCAGTTCGTTGACGAGAACGTGTACAACCACGTTTCCAATATTGAGCATGCGAAGACGTTGTGGGAGAAGCTAAATCTTTGTACGCGAAAAAGATCGGGGTAAACAAATTGTTCCTGATCCGGATGATGATGGGTATGCGGTACAAAGATGGTGCATCCATTACGAATCACTTGAGTGAGTTTCTGGGCGTTGTGGACCAGCTATCCTCGATGGGAGTCAAGTTAGACGACGAGGTTCAAGGACTTTGGTTGCTATGTACATTGCCAGACTCGTGGGAGACCGTACGAGTATCTATGATCGCTTCTGCTTTGGAAGGCATGGTCAGTCTGGAGTTTGCCAAAAGCGGGATACTGAATGAAGAGATGCGGAGACGTTCTCAGGGCACTTCATCCACATCCTATCACTCAGAGGCACTAGTTTCAGAGAGCCGCGGAAGGGGCAAAAGCAGGGGTCCAGGTGGTGGAAGAGACAAGAGCAGAGGAAAGTCCAAGGGTCGGTACGAGGACTCGAAGTGTTACCATTGTGGCAAGAAGGGCCACATCAAGCGGAACTGTTTCGCTTGGAAGAGAGAGAAGAAGGACGACAAGAGGAAGCAAGATGAGAACACTACATCGATATCCTCGATACATGGAGACGATGTGATCATCGTAGGTGATGAGGTTATCACAAACCTTGCCTACGATGACAATTCTTGGCTGGTGGACTTAGGAGCTTCAGCGCACGTATCTCATAATAGGGCACTATTTGCCACTTATACGACAGGCGACTGTGGAGCGTTGAAGATGGGCAATGAAGATGTGTCGAAGGCGGTTGCCATTGGAGACGTGCATTTGAGGACGAAGACGGGTGCAGTTCTTGTTCTCAAAGATGTTCGTCATGTCCCTGATATCCGTTTCAACCTTGTATCGGTTGGAAGGTTGGATGACGAGGGATTCTACAGTCTCTTCGAGAATAGTCAGTGGAAGCTTTCCAGAGGTTCGATGGTGATTGCCAGAGGAAGCAAGAAGTCTGGTCTCTACTATATAGAGGGGAGCACACATGGGGCACAGGAGGTAAAAGCAATCAGTGATGCGTCTACTGAGTTGTGGCACAGGCAGCTCGGCCATATCAGCGAGAAGGGGATGAGCTACTTGGTGAACATGAAGATGATTCTAGGGCTCAAGTCTACAAAGTTGGAGAAATGCACGCACTGCTTAGCTGGAAGCAAAATAGGGTGTCTTTCTAAAGTCACCCAAGTTCAAGGAAGCCGGCGTTGCTCGAGTTAATTCCCTCGAATATCTGCGGTCCTATGAAGGTAAAATCTATTGGTGGTGCTTCTTACTTTGTAACTTTTGTTGATGACTATTCCAGGAAGGTTTGGGTCTATGCCTTAAAGACCAAATCATGTGCTGTCCACTTTCAAAGAGTTTCAGGCCTTGTTGAAAGAGAGATGGACAAGAAATTATTGTGTGTTCGGTCCGACAATGACGGCGAATACATTGGTCCCTTTGATGCGTATTGCAGAGAGCAAGGGATACGACACCAAAAGACTCCGCCCAAGACACCTCAGCTCAATGGTGTAGCGGAGCGCATGAAAATGACACTGAAGGAGAGGGTGTGGTATTTGCTGTCAGAAACAAATTTGCCAAGCAATTATTGGGGTGAGGCTCTTCTCACGGCTGCTTATGTTATTAATTTATCTCCTAGTGCTCCTTTGTATGGTGATGTGCCTGACAAAGTATGGTACGACAAAGAGCCGTCATACAATCACCTGCGAGTGTTTGGTTGTAAGGCCTTCGTGCATGTACCGAAGGACGAGAGGTCCAAACTTGAGCCGAAGACGAGGCAATGCGTCTTTGTCGGCTACGGTCGGGATGAGTTTGGCTATAGACTCTACGACCCAGTGAGAAGAAAGCTCTACAGAAGCAGAGACTTGGTATTCGTTGAGGATCAGACCATGACCAACACTCAGGATTTTGAGACGTCTTTTGAGGCTGAGGAATTGCCTGAGTTAGAGTCATTTCGCTTCGAGCAGTTTCAGAGGACATCGCAGAGGATCCATTTATGGAGGAGCTAGTACATGGAGTTGCTCCTAACCTTGATCACCAGCCTGCTGATGGTGGTCAGGGTGTCCCTCAGGAGGATGAGCATGCCGGAGAGGCAGTTCCTGAAGGGGAGGAGACTGTTGGTATACAGCCAGCACCAGTGGCTCCACTGAGAAGGAGCGACAGAGATCGTCAACCATCTACGAGATACGCACTGGATGAGTATGTGCTACTGACTGATAGGGGAGAGCCCGAAAGCTTTGCAGAGGCTATGAAAGACGAACACATACAGGAGTGGATGCAGGCTATGTAGGAGGAGATGAGTTCCTTACACGCCAATTTCACTTATGAGCTTGTGCGGTTGCCAAAGGACAAGAAGGCTTTGAAAAATTGATGGGTGTTTAGAGTGAAGCAGACGGATGATGCTACTCGCCCTAGATACAAAGCGAGGCTGGTAGTTAAAGGCTACGGTCAGCGAAAAGGCATGGATTATGATGAGATCTTTTTGCCAGTCGTCAAGCAGTCGTCTATTCGGGTGGTGCTAGCATTGGCAGCCAGTTTCGACTTGGAGGTCGAGCAGATGGACGTGACGACGGCATTCCTCCATAGTGATCTTGAGGAAGAGTTATTGTAAAACTCCTAAATTTCTACTATATTTTAGTACTGATTTTTTTATTTATACGTCGCTTAGCCGTATTGTACGTCTTGAGAGAATTTACGATTTTTGTATTTACTCGTCGAGTGCGAATATGTGCGAGGTACACATTTTTAGAAAAATAATTTTTGATTTTATTATCGGTGATGGTTTCAAAATAATATATATAATAATTATTTTATTATAAGTTGTGAAAAGCATCTATCGAGGTTGCCAAACTTATTATTTTAATTATTTATAAAAGGCTAACTTATTTTAATGGTAATTTAGAAAACTAGATTTATGTGAATATTCTACTCGAGTAAAGCACATAAAAATTATTTCATGTACATTTTCAAAATTAATTTTTATTATTTATAATAAATTATTTAGCAAGAAGGTATTTTAAATATTTGAATATTTATGTTTATTTTTGAAATTTTTTAAAAATATATTTTAAAGATATTTCATATTACTATTTAAAATATTTATTCTCATTTTCGAAATTATTATGCTATTTAAATAAAAAGGTAGTGTAAAATTTTTCCTATTAAAATATTTTTTATGATTTTCGTAATTAATTAATTATTATTATTTATAAAAAGATATTTTGAATTTAATTGTGATAATTTAAATGGTGATTTATTTTATTTAAATAGTTTAATTTAAATATGTGATTTATCTAAGTTGGGTTTGAACTTATTAACTTACAATATCTAGATTGAGATTGATTTAAAGGGGAATTAAATTTTTCCAATCAATATCAAACTAGGAGTCAACCTCCTATATAAGGAGAAACTCCTTGCACCTCCTCTATTAATTTATAATTCTATAAAATTTTCCACCATCCACAAAGTATGTGCACCGTGTCCATGTTCCACCATCCATATTCTTATTCCATTTTTTACAATTACATCAATTCCTCGTGTCGGACACCTCCCGACACGATTCATCAAACCCGAGCCCGTCCTAAATCCTACTCCTGGCCGAGCCCCACTGCCGCGACGTCGACCTACCACCACGGACCAACCCCGTCCTTTACCTCGACCTCCTTCATCCCGCAGCCCAGCACATCCAAACCACCACCATAATTCAATCCCGACAACCACCACCATTGCCATTCCGGCCATCATCCCTGTCCCAGGCCGCCATCACCCATGGACCACCACAAGAATTTAACCCCGACTACCACCACTACCAAAAACACCATCGCCACGCCGCGATTCTCCAAAAAACTCACACCAGAGTAAAGAAAAACATTAAGGGGAAGAGCCCTCACCTGACCCCGACCCGACCTGGCGAACCACTCCTGCGCCACCGCGAACTGATGCCTTCCCGTCCTCCGTGGATCTAGCTCTGCCGCGACCGACCGTCCACTTCTCCCAAACTTCGGACCACCAAGCCAGTGACAGCCATTACAACACCCAATTGCCACCACCATAAAGTGAACCACCGTCCACTTTTCCCAAACTTCGGACCACCAAGCCAGTGACAGCCATTACAACACCCAGTTGCCACCTCCGTCAACACCACCGCTGTGGCTACCTCCGCGGCAGTCGGCCCCACCATCCACACACGCACCACCACCACGGCCACCGGCCGGAACCCCTCCCCCCTAAAACCACCAATCATCGTCGCAATACTCACCTTTTTTGTGCCGCTTTCGCTGGCCGCATCTCCTCCACTCGGGGCCGGCGAGATCGCCTCCACCGCGGTCAGCGTCGCGTACGCAACCGCCGAGCATCTGGTCGCGCGCACGCATCTCCGAGGGCTGCGCCGCCACCACGCACGTGCTCTGACCCTCCTTCACCGCCGTTGTAGACCCCCGAGCCCGGCTAGCCCCTCTCCGGCTGCCCCCTTCTTCCCTCTTTCTTCCCACCTCTTTCAATCTCACACTCTCTTCATCTTTAATAAAAATTCCTTCTTTAAAGTCTCCCTGTTCACCGACGGGAACAGCGCCCGTATTATTTTTTTATTTTATTTTATTTATTTATTTGTTTAATTGTTTATTTTTCTTTCCTTGACTTCTCTTACTTTTGGTTTTCTCTCATGGACATATGTTTGCTTTTGAGACAGCATATGTGCTGTGATATTTTTACTTTTCTTGTCTTGTTGTTTCAATTACTCTCATTTTCTTCTATTTATTCTATTATTATTATTATTAAGTATTATTGTTTGGATTTTATGATATTAATATGGTCAATTATATATATATATATATATATATATATATATATATATATATATATATATATATATAAAGATAATTCCAAAGTATATTACTGTATTATCTTATGGTATTTTAAAATGGTTTTTGACTTAAAAAAAATATATTATTTTCGTATTGTCTAGCCATTTCCAAAATATAGTATTTGGCTTGACCCCACATGTAATTTCAAATCAGGTTTAGAATTTTATTATTATATATTTTATGGTATCAAATATGGTGATAATATTTTTCTATAAGCAAATTATAGTTTCTATATAAAGAAGATTTTACGACTTTCAAGTGTTTATCTAAAACTATTTTACTAATAAAAATATATTTTTCAAATATAATAAATGTTTTCCCCAAATATTTATATACAAAACTTCTTCGTTTATCAAGACTTGTCCCTGACTAGTCGTATTCCTATCTCCTTGCAACTCTCGAATTACCTTATATCGTCCCTAGCTAATTTGGCTATTCCAGACTCAATGACACGGTCCGTCCCATCGATGGAGATTATCTTGCGTACTTTTGGCATCTACGACTATTTTGTGCCAACACAGTCATACGTGCATCAACTGCAACCAACTCAAGTCCATGCCATCATCCAAGGCTGTCATGCGTAGTTGCAACATCGCGGTCATACTCCATGTCACATGATCATAGTACCATACCAGGCGACACACCAAGCAAGTATACCTTGATAATTTACTGTCAAATTATTTATTTTCTGTATTATTTATTTTGTTTCATATTGTTAGTTTCTTTTGTTATAACTGCGCGTCTAAGTCACACTTGGGTGCAAGCGACTCTATTAGTCATTTTACTTTACTATATGCATGTTGGCTTAGTTTTAGTGGACTACCTTCTTGTTGGGGGATATCCTTACATCTCCTTGGGCCATGACACTCACACTACACGGTTTGAGATATTTTATTAGGGGCACGGCTTACATATTGACTAGCTATCTCTAAAATCGTACGATGGTAGACATTTGTAACTGCTATGACTAGGGTTTAGAGACTCAAGCAGTTACAAAACTGGACGAGTTATGGATATGACTTGGATAAGGAGGGAAATATTGGGAGAGGACAGTCGCTAGTGCGTATGGGAAGCCAAACAGGTAACCCATAGTTTTCGAAAGGAACTATGGCGATATATTTGCAGATGCTCTCTGACGTTTTGGACGTTACGGACGGATACGTATGACTGGATGCCAGTTGCGTACTTATAGCCTAAAATCCCACCCATGCGCATGAAAGTTGTCCTCTAAATTGCACATTAGGCGGTTAGAATCTCCTTTGCATATTTGTGTCTAGAATAGTCTTTTATATAGTATTTTATTATTCTGACAGTTCATATTAGCATGTTCTTCCTGTATCTTGATACGTCCCTCTAAGGACCTGGTTATTCCCCAGGTGTGTGTTCATGTCTTCCGCAGGTATCCTAGCCGGGATCGTGGTCTTCTCCATTTATTCGAAGATGACGTGACTTGGTTCCTCCTTGCTACTTCCACTTTGCCCTTTTATGTATCATGTACTTCTTCTTTTTTATTTTGGTTGGTAGTGGATGTGTCTCCACCCAACATATTGTAACACGACAATTCATTATATGACATTTTTTATTCCTTTATTTTGTGGATGAGATTAGTTAGTTGTGGTTTACTGCATTTTACAGCTTATGTATACATACAAGGTCCATATATTTCATATGTATACAGTTGGCATGTCTACGTACTTAGTCCTACGTATCTTGGGACTGGGGCGTTACAGTTATACATGGAGCAGCCAGAGGGATTTTGTGAGAAGGGCAAGTCACATTTGGTCTGCCGGTTGAGGAAGAGCTTGTATGGTCTGAAGCAGGCTCCGAGGTAGTGGTACAGGAAGTTTGAGTTGTTTATGGGGGAGCATGGTTATGCACGGATGACGTCGGTCCATTGCGTATTTGTGAGGTACTTTGTCGAGGATGATTTCATCATTTTATTGCTCTATGTTGATGACATGCTATTAGTGGGTCAAAATACCACTAGGATAGTGGAGTTGAAGCGCCAACTGGGCGCGGCCTTCTCTATGAAGGATTTGGGTGTAGTAAAGACTATTCTTGGTATAGAGATCAGCCGAGAGAGAGAAAGTCCAAGCTGCTACACTTATCCCAAAAGAAGTACATTCACCGGGTACTTCAGTATTTCGGGATGGACGGGTCAAAGAAAGTGAGTTGCCCCCTTGCGGCTCACTTTAAGTTCACTGAGGAACAGTGTCCATCTACCGAGGACGAAAAAGAAGATATGGAGCAGGTTCCATATGCCTCAGCTGTGGGAAGCCTTTTGTATGTTATGGTGTGTACGAGACCAGACATCGCTCATGCAGTTGGCACAGTTAGCAGGTACCTTTCAAATCCTAGAAGGGTACATTGGAGTGCGGTCAAGTAGAATCTACGATACCTTTAGGGCACTACTGATTGGAGACTTTCTTTTAGTGGTGACCAGCCGAAGCTGGTTGGGTATACCGACGCTGGTATGGCTGGAGATGTAGACACGAGGCGATCGAGTTCGGGCTATGTGATGATGTTTGCTGGAGGAACGGTATCGTGGAAGTCGCGATTGCAGAAGTGTGTTGCCTTGTCGATGACAGAGGTAGAGTATATTACGGCGACGGAGGCTTGCAAGGAGGTGATATGGATGAAAAAGCTGTTGCATGAAATGGGGCTGAAGCAAGAGCAATACTTTGCTTTGCGATAGCCAGAGTGCCATTCACCTTGTGAAGAATCAGACCTTTCATAGTCGGTCCAAGCACATCGAGACTCGGTATCATTGGATACGGGATATGGTTGAAAAGAAGGACCGATGCTTGAGAAGGTCCATATTGATGACAATGGAGCAGACATGCTCACGAAGGTTCTACCAAGAGGAAAGTTTGAGTACTGCAGGCGGATCGTCGGGATGACGAGTTCCTCCACCTAGTTGTGAAGGGGGAGATTTGTTGGAGTGGTTGGGGTTCCCAACCTATGTAAAAAATACCCCGGAGAGCGACGAGCGCCATCCATATGTCGGAGAAGCTCGGGGAGTGCATGGATCCTATTTTGGAACATATATGGTAAGGAAATATATGATTGGATTTCCATATTTACTTTGATCATATATTTATGATTGAACCCTTCATATAGTAGCTTTTCATATAATTGGGCTTCCAATTATGGCAAGCCAATTATGATTAGATTTCTATTAAATATATGATTGATGCATATTAAAAGTTTCTATATATATTGGCATTCCATGTATGGATTACCAAGGGCTTATAAAAGGGTGATGCATGCTAGTTGTAAAATTATCTCAAAACAAGAGTGCTTTACAATCTTTGAGAGAGAGAGAGAGGATTAAGGACTATTGTGAATGAGAGATTGCTTCAAATAGTTTTTCGACATATCTTGTTCTTTGGAGTCCGCAATCAAAAAATTTCTTCTTTCAAGTGAGTTGTGGTGATCCATGTTGGATCGGGAGGAGCTTGTAGAGGGTGTATTCTCTTTATTCCATTAGTAGAGGTTCTTCAGGGTTGGACTCCGATCGTCCCGTGGTTTTTCCCGTAAGGGTTTTTCACGTCAAAAATCTTTGTGTCTGCGATTGTGTTTGACGTTTTTGGTTTGTGTGCTTTTGCTCGGTTCTCTCGCAGGACTTTCTGGTTTGGGGCAACGGTTTCCGCGCTTCGTTTCCAACAAGTTTTACTATATGAAATGGAAATATTTATTTAATCAAGTATTTTTATGGAATAAAATGCTCGCTTAAAATATAACATGGAAAACATAATCACCGTATGGGTTGCAAATTTTGGATTACACACCGTTGATTTTTTGGTTGACCATATATTTTATTTGGATAATAGTTTTTAGGAAAGGTTGCCTGGTCATTGTTCCTTCCATGATTCCAGGATGTGGAAACCACATTCTATCGAACCTGCACCATAGTGGAGGCATTACCTAAAATAAAGAAAGTTAGGCCACCCGGTTACACATGCAATATAATAAATACATATGATGATCATGAATTAAAATGCTTCATTTATTCCTGTATTAATGCTGTCAACTAGCTTTCTTTAGCTTCTTATGTTAACTGCATAATAAATCTCATCTAGATCGATGCATGTATGCTTGTCTGTTGCTTTAATAGATATCATCAGCGCTTCATATATTCTACTATAGTAGAACCATAACAGTGACAAACAAAGTCTTCCACAATAGCTTAAAATGTTGAAGGTGAAGTATCATCTAGTGACAAGGTTTAATATATGAGACCCAAACAGGTTACACAGTATATAAAAGAGGTTTATGATTACATCAATTATAGTACATGCAGTTATTTGGTGTATGATTATTTGCGCAATGTTGATGTTCTGACTTTTTGTTCTAGACTAGAGGTAGGATGTCCCAGAGATGTACAAGATTGACTTAGACAGGGATCAACTTGGTGGCCCATGTGTACTTCACTAAAACGACATGGTTCTATTATTTCATGGTAATGGTAATATAAGTGTACGAATTTAAAGCTTTGAGAAATTGATACTGACCCCCAGAGAAAGAGGAGAATTTGGTAGCCAAAAAATTTATAAACAGGTGTTGGCATGACAGGTTCCAATTTTCTATTATTTCTGGTTGTCAAATAATAAACGACATGGTTCTATTAAATCAGTCACCCACAAAGTAATTTTATAGGTTGCAGCGGGTTGCTGACCCCCGAAAGGTCAAATTGACAATCACAAAATATGGTTGATAATACTTTCGAATTTCTCGTAAACAAAATAGACCCGAAGTTCTATGTCTAGTTGTCCTACAAACACCAACTTGAATGTTGGTATTTCATAGTTGCATATATATTTTTAAAAGTTACAAACCTTATTTAAAATAGAAAATTTTAATGTTTGTACCATAAGTTTGTTTAGTCCGAAGGGCGACTACGTATGCATCATTGTCCTACCAACTACCATAGACCTAAAGTTCTATGTTTAGAATTATTATTATGATTGATTAATAATATCTGTGTTTGCAACTATATATTGATAAGGTATTGTTATATCTAGAAATCCATAGAAAAACTAGATAGAAACATCTTATGCATGACTGATATATAGTTCTACTATCATCACCATCCTTAAGAATATGATCTTTTCCTCCAACAAGAATACAAGTGTGAAAATAGTATCCATAATAGATTCTCATGCTCATATTATTGAAGGCTCCGGCAGAGCACACTTAAATTTATCCAACAGAACTCACCCACTTATACAGAATGTCTTATACTCTTATAATTTTAGAAAAAAATTATTGATTTTTAAGGACATAAGGACAAACACGGGTATCATATTGAAACTATGAGTGAGAAAAAAAGAAGAATACATTTGAGGGAATCAGAAGTTCGTCCTAGGGAATCGAAAATTCGCCCCAGAGAACCGGAAGTTCGTCCTAGAGAAATTATCCAGATATTCACTAAGGATACGCGTTACTCACATTAGGGTTGTCAAGTCACATATTACGTTGAACTATAAGCTCAATCCTATAAGGGTCTATTGTGAGCCAAAAGCTGAATGATCATATAACTTTTAAATTATGACATGATCGACAAGACACCCAAAACAAAGATTATGAGAGTTATCAATATTAATTTGTGATAATCTCTTACCAAATTGCAGCATACATCCTTGTTCTCAAGAATAAGTTCGTTTCTAAACCATCAATCCTGAAGATTGTATCTGAAAAACTAGTCAGATAGCTTTGATCTGCATTAGATGACCAATGTTAGAATTATTCAAAATTGTAATATTGGCATCTATATTTTGTAAGTTATTATGTTTATCTCCTTAGATTATTAAATCTTCTAGACATGAGATTTTTGTTGGTAGAATATTTTTGTGATCTGTCACGTTAATAAGACATAATTTTTGTCGTTAGGAGGAGATATGGAGAAGATAAATTATCGTTCTAGAAGAACGTCGTGAATTATCGTTCTAGAAGAACGTCGTAAAGCATCGTTCTAGAAGAATGTATTGTATCATCGTTCTCGAAAAACGTTCTAAAGTATCATTTCAGAAGAACGTGACATGGCATATTTCTACTTTATCTAATCTTGACTAAATTAGGAGAAATTATTCTTTATTTCTTTACTGCAAATGAAATATTATGTGCTTATTTGATGTTTTTAATTATGCCGCATAAATAGCTATACTGACTATAAATTTATTTTCTAATAGAAGTACCAAAAGAACCAAATAAATGCAGCAAATGAATAAGTTCTTTTGTAAGAACGCATAAGACCTAAAGGTTCTAAATATTCAACTCTCTAGATGAAAAGACCGAATAATACTAAAGTTTATAAAGATTCAACTCTCCAGAAGAAGAGGCAGAATAATATAACACACCCTAATGCTCCTGAAGAAGCAGCTCTCGCTCCCGAAGAAGCAGCTCATGTAAAAAAAAGTTTATGACGGCCCGGAAGATGTCATTAACCAAAGATCCAATTTCTCAAAGTATATCGCTCCGGTCGAGGATATACCTCAGATCCTAAAAGAGACTGAGAAAGAGATACCAGTACCCAAAAAATCTATGTTTTATGGCATAGTCAAGATAAATTTGGAATCAAAAAGTTGTCATAGATGACATTATAAAATAAAAGGGTGATAAAATAAAGGGTAACACTAAACCATGAATAATCCTTGAATGTAGAAAAGGATAATGGAAAGATGTGATTTCTCTTGCACAACGTGGAGTGTTCACCCTTTGAGTACAAAACTTAAAAAAAAAAACCCTACAGGTTCAAATGGGTGTTTTTAACAAATAAAAAGAGAAATCCAAGAAATGATCATAAGTAGAATATTATGAAGATATATTATCAGGTCATGATAACCTAGACGATAAGATATGCATAAAATCTTTGAAGGATTTAAATTTTTAGGTGTATACTTGAAAAATCTAAAATTTACATGATATCCCCGAAGGATATGTAAACGAACCATATATGGATTAAACCATCCAGAAGAATGTGATAGGCGCATTGAGTTTATGAAGAAATCGCTGAACAGATTAATCAAAATGGTCGTCTATAGAGTACCTCCTGAAGAGAAGATCTCTTGAAGAGATTAAAGTACCCTCCCGAAAAGATCGAAATCTTCCAAAGAGATCGGATATCTCCCGAAGAGATAAGATATCTCCCAAGGAGATAAGGAATCTCCCGTAGAGATAAGGAATCTCCCGTAGAGATTGAAATCTCTCGTAGAGATTGGAATCTCCCGTAGAGATCAAAAATCTCCAGAAAAGATCAAAAATCTCTAGAAGAGATAAAGATAAATATCCAAAAGAGATATCATGTAATCTCATGAAAAGATGAATCTCTAGAAGACAACTACTATAAATTTCCTGTAAAGATAATCTCCTGTAGAGATAAATCTCCTGTAGAGATTTAATACGATTGATATACCTATAATGGTCAGGTTAATATGATCTTTTACAACCAAAAGAAGATGTTCTGGATCCTGAAGTACCATATTTAAAGAATATAAAATTCTTTATTGTCATTTCACTTAGCACAATATTTTAGAATAATATTAGGCACATAATTATTCTTGATGAATGTTTTGATTTAATGAGATATGCAGATGAATGGTATTTATTTGATACTCATTAAGGGGATACCACAAACAAGGTATATTTTATAAATAATGTTGCAGGTACTTTAAAGAGAATAAATCAAATCACTGTGACAATTTCAGCAAAGCAAACAGATAATGTGCATGGCTATGTTTTCAACAGTTCAACATGTCAGAGGGAGTTACGAGCTTTCAGGAATCACAAATAAAATCTGGAACCTCTTCATAAGGATATGAGTATAAATGTATAGAAAAAATAAAGTGTTGGGGTGAGATGTAATATCTAAATTGTATTAGGGGTTGATTTTTATTTTGAAATGATGTAAGAACAAGAATGTAATATTTTTGAGGGAAAGCATCATGTAGATGCAAGCATCCTGAATATGCTAATGGAGACATCTTGAAGTATGTCTTTGCGCATTGTACTCTTTTTCCTCGTTGATATTTTTTTCCACTGGGTTTTTCCTTCGTAAGGTTCTTAACGAGGCAGTGTAAGTCGCACCCACTTGGATTCCTGAAGAATCATATTCCTGAAGAATATTATTGTGCTCTTTTCTTTTCTATGGATTTTTTCCAAAGGATTTTTTCTTAGCAAAGTTTTTAAAAAGGCAATAATTAGAATGGGCATCCAAGGGGGAGTGTTGTGATTTGGATAAACCAAAATGTGGATGCCCTTATCCATATCTACAACAACTTCTATCGCATTTTCTCTATATATGTTATTAATGAGAAAAGCTACGTGCATTCTTTCTGGCTACTAATATTCTTCTATTTCTTTCTTATTTTCACAACATGTAAAACATAGTAGGCCTATCAATGGTAGCTTATTGGTCTGATATTGGCATTACCATATCCGAATCATTAACTATCGGATATAATATCCGATAACTATCCGATATCCGATCGGATATAAGTTTTGGCTACCGCGTATTCGTTACCTACAATTTTAACGGATATCAGATAATATCCGAACTAATAAGATTACTAAAAAAATATTTAAAAAAGAAAAAAAAAAAAATCAGAACCAGCAGATTTTGTCAAGAAACAACAGATTTTCACATTGAAACGACAGATTTTGTTTAGAAACAGCAGATTTTCACATTGAAATATCAGAAGCAGTAGATTTTCACATTGGAACAGCAGATTTTGTCAGATATATGTGCATATTTTCACATTGAAATATCATAAGCAATAGATTTTCATGCATACATTGAATACATTTGTACCAAGAAAATTTCCACACAAGCACATTAACTAATAGTCCCATGCATACATTGAATATATTTTAAATTTATTAAATAATTTAAATATTATTGGTTGGGATATTATTGGTTGGATATGACACTTACCGTATCCGCATCCGATATCCGATAAATATCCGATATGATATCCAAATCCGTATCCGTATCCGAAATTTTGGATATTTTCGGTTCGAATACGAATTGGATACTAATTTTCGGCCTACCATTGACAGGCCTAAAACATAGGAATAGTTAACGGGTAGTTAATGCATTGCCCTTAAATCTAGCATAAAATTTGTTATATGTTTGAATAAATTAGTCAAAACGAAAAAAAGTTTACAGAAATTTTGAAAAATGAAACGTTTTGCCATGTAAGTTAGTGAAAAAGTAAAGAGTGTAATTTTTGCCAACTTGGATGACTGAATTTTGACTTGGTGCCGAAAAATATTGTGTTCTGGTTTTTTTTTGATACC
Organism: Iris pallida; assembly: GCA_029216955.1. Taxonomy (NCBI): domain Eukaryota; kingdom Viridiplantae; phylum Streptophyta; class Magnoliopsida; order Asparagales; family Iridaceae; genus Iris; species Iris pallida. The sequence goes on along the minus strand of JANAVB010022593.1, from coordinate 1,042,901 downwards.
GAACGATATCCACGGGACTTTGTGCACACTATTGTTCCTTTCTCTCACCATTTTTTATAAACTGGAGGAATAATACGTCCTCGTGGTTCGATTCACTGCTCTTTCCCCACTCCAGCTAAGCTCTTCCCGGCTACAGACTTCTTATTGTTGGTATGGAAACGCAGTGAATGTCTGCTACTGCTAGTGTCGTTGGATGTGTACCAAGTCACTCTTTCAGAATGGGAACTCGTTTCTTCTTGTGGTGTGTAAGTGTGCAGATTGATTGATGTGCTACTATTAATATGCATCTACAGCGCGCACTCTTTGCTGATGACATAGACACAACCAAGTGCTGGCTTCTAAGTTGGTTACTACATCATTTGCTGTTCACATACCTACATATCATCAAAATAAGGTTGAGCCAACTTGCCATATATTATAATTTTGTAGTTCCTCTAATTAAGGAGGAAATATTATAACAGGATTCCAAAGAAATGGTAGACGAATACAATTCTTCATAATTATAACTTTTGTGAGTGTGTGAAAGTATGATCCGAGTACCTTGAGGTACCAGACTACTCAAGTTACAGACTTACAGTTCTAATAAACATAGATGTTAACAGCAAAGATAGTCCTATTGTGATCAGTTGACTAAAAACAAATTCACGCAAAGGACACGTTCAGTGGGCATTTTTATCATGCAATGCAGCATACTAAGCATCTTATTATTCCTTCCATTCACAAAATTTCAGTCCAACTTGAGTGACCGAAAAAAGTCATAAGATACGGCAAAAGCCATAAGATACGGCAAAAGAGCAACAGATTGAGCCACGAAGGCGTATCTCGTACGTAACACCGGACCTCTCTCAAAAAAAACCGTAAGGACACGTTCTATCGGACTCGCAATCATTTTATCATAAAGTAATAGAAACAAAGAAAATAGTCAATTTGGGGTAATCATACCAAGTAACACGGTCAACTATGTAGGGGGGTCTTTGATTCAGAGTCCAGAATACAGATCCCTTGGAGGGATAGATGTAACTTTTTGAAAGTGTAAAAGTGGCACTTACGTCATGATGAATTGCAGTTGAAAGTGTGAAAGTGGCACTTTCCAAAATGTGTTTGGATGTAGTACTTTTTGTCTGCTGCAAGTGGAAAAAAAAATGGGTTTGGTGTTTGGATGGTTGTTGAAAGTGGAGAAAAAACGAGTTCGGTTGTTTAGATGGTTGTTGAAAGTGGATATTGGGATTGTAGATATGATAACTCATAATTAAATTAATTATGGAATATTTTCAAAATAAAAATTATCAAATAATTATTGATTATTTTAATTGATACTTTAAATTTTATAAAATAAAAGAAAATCTCATAAATTAACAAAAAAAATATTAAAAACAAATTAAATTAATTATCATAATTAAATGAACAAAAAAAAATTACCAAAAGTATCATAATTAAATTAAACGCAAAAAATGATAACCCACAACTAAATTAATTACGATAATTAAACGCAAAAAATGCATTAACTATTATAATTAAATTAATTATCATGATAAAAAATTTAAAATATAAAAAATTGACATATAATTTAAAACACATTACCATAATTAAACTATAAAATTTAATTTAATAATTAGTGACTATTTTAGTTGTCCTGTAGTGAGTGAATCTTAATTAAACAAAGTTTTAGAAAATTAAACATTTTTATTAGATAAAATAAACAAATTTAAGCAAACAAACAGCCTCTAGACTCTTCTTCTTCTCTGGACTATTCTTCTTCCTCTCTCTCTCTCTCTCTCTCTCTCTCTCTCCTCTTCTTCTCCTCTTCCTCTCTCTCCTTGGAATCTTCTCTCTCCTTACTCTTCTCTCTCTCTCTCTCTCTCTCTCTCTGTGCAGCACCCACCGCTGGGCGGTTCTACTCGAAGGTCTCGACCTCACCGTCGACGACCGCACCCACCGCTGGTCGGAGCTTCACTCCGGCCCCCTCAAGCTCACTCTCCAACAGCACCCACCGTTGGGCGGAACTCCACTCCGACGTGTGTCAATTTCTGCCACCACCAATTTTTTCTGAATTATTGTCTAGAGCTCCGGCGCATGTCGAGTGCTCCGGCGCGTGTCTCACTTTCTCTCTCTTCCTCCGGACTTTCATCAAGTTTCAACCAAAAATGCTCGGATGTGAAACCGGAGGAAAGAAGGGTGGGACAGGAACAGCAATCTATCAAATCCAAAAAATTCAGACGAGTTTCACCGACGTTGCCAAACACATGAACTGGAGAAAGTTTCATCGAGTTTCATTTTTCTACTCACTTTCTGTCCAGTTTCATCAATCCAAACACCTAAGAAAAGGTGCAAACTGGAAACAAAAAAAAAAAATGGTGAGTTGGCCCATTGGAAAAGATAGAACTAGGAAGAAATGCCTAGAGGCTGATGTGTGCATCAAGGTGTTAACGGTCCGGGCCGGGCCGGCCTGCGGCCCAGAAAATTCGGGCTCGCCGGGCTTGGGCCGGGCCCAGCCTGGACCGGGAGTTAATGCGGGCCGGGCCTGGCCCGGCCCGGTTAGAATTTTCCAAATCCAGCCCGGCCCAGTGGCCCGGGCGCTGGACGGGTCGGGCCTAAGCGGGCCGGGTTTTGGTTGTTGTTTTATTTATTTTTTTTCATTTTTATCTTCTTAACATATTATATAAACTAATGTAGATTTTGAACACCCAACAAATAAGAGAAACTGGTTATAGAAGTGGGTTTAAAACTCTAGTTTGGCAAGTCTTGGGTTCGAATCCTGCAACATCCAAATATTTTTTCTAAAAAAAAAAAAAAATTCTTTACGGGCCGGGCCGGGCCGGGCCGGGCTCGGGCTGGGGGGGGAGTGGAGTTGGGGGGTGGGGGACCGGGCCGGTTCGGGCCTCGGACGGGCCGGGCCGGGCTGATTTGACCGCGGACCGGTCCGGGCCTGGGCCGGGTACCGGGCTAACCGGCCCACCCTACACCATGATGTGTGCACCACCAGTCAGGATTATAACAATTGGAGTTAGGAGTACAAGGACAGAATCATATTGAAGCTTGACAAAGGCTCGTCTCTGCAAAACTCAGCCATCATGCTCTCCAGATGACAACACACCATCACACTACAATTAGTTAGTTGATCAGGGGTGAGCTTTCGGTTAATTTGGTTCAAACCGAACGGGATAACTGAAATTCTAATTGGACCGTAAACCGAATAAACAAAACCAAAACCGAACCGTAATATATATATATATATATATATATATATATATATATATATATATATATATATATATATATATATACTAAATTGTTTTATTCAGTTTCTGTTTTGGACCAAAACCGACGACCAAAACCGAAACCGATTAAGAAAATTTAATATTTTCAAAAAACCGAACCGATTTTTTTTTTAAACCGAACCAAATCTCCTATTCGTTTCGGTTCAATTTTCGGTCCAAAATCGAATAATGCTCACCCCTACAGTACATCCCTTGAATAACAAGGTCACACGCTTCATAGGCTGTTCAAGTTTCGTACCCACTGGTGCTGAGAAAAGAAATGCCGAAAATGCCCAGATACATTTTTAGTAAAAAGAATGCTGAACAGGAAGTAGAATGAAGAAAAGAAACAATGGTAGAGAAGACAGCAGCTAACAAGTGACTCCACAATGACCTAACATTATAGTCTTTGAAGTTACCAAATAGATTATGCAAAACATAAATAAAACTAAATCAACAAAGATAGATACTTGATGACTGTAACGGGAACGGCATATTATACAATTGGTAATAAAGAACGTTATTATTGACTATAAAAATAAAGATTTACATATTGTACAATTGATAATAATATATTATCTACAGTAACATACAGTTCCTATACACAGTTTCTTGAGCAAGATCGGTCGCTGCATCATCTTTATGTCTGTTTCATGAGACCATTTTCTGTACACAATTTGGAACTCTTACCCAAAGCAGAACAATCCATGGAGACCTGAATTCCAACCGAAACCAACTCTTCCCTCCTTTTGGGAGTTCCTTTTATGCAAAATTTCTCCACAGCCGTCGTTTTGTTGGTGCCGAATTTTAGTTCTTAACCATAACTTGCATATGGCCTTGGTCTAGTGGGGCCTTAGATTGAGAAACATTTTGCAGTTTCTTCGTCTCTTGAGGCACTGGTGCTGGTGCTGGTGCTGGCGGTGGCAGCGGATAGAAAAATACGGCCAATATTGCACAAGAAGTTATACCAATAGCACCGTCGAAAGGATGACAAGGATGGGTGCATGCTAGCCAGACGGGGGTACTAGGCCAGTAAGTTAAGAAGCCGCCAGTTTGTAAAAAGAAGTTTGTAGCCATAATCCCCGTACGTAATCCAGTAGATGCATATAATTTGCCTTGAGTTCTTTGATTGATTCCAGAAAGAGCCAGTGATAACAGCAGAAAACCTGGTATGGAGGGCAGGGACCTACATTTTCATTTAGAATTACAGAGGTTATAATTTGTTGACTACCTCAGTAAAATGTAGTTCCATACTTTATCAAACAGAGAGCGAATAACCAGGGGCGGAGCCAGGATTAAAATTATGGAGGGGCTGTGCTACTACATATAGAAATCCTTAAAAGTGTCATGTTAATTGGACTTCAACAACAAAAAATATACTAAAACTCAAACAAGATTGAGCAAACAAAATTAAGCCAATATATTTAAATTGTTATAAAAGATGAAGCAAAACATTATACATCAAATATGTAAAATATTTGATTATGTGAGAGGTGAGATTTGAACTTGCAACCTCTAAATTGAAGGCCCAAAAGGCCAAAACAATAACACTTGAGCTAACTTAGTATTTGTACATTTGAGGGTCAAACTAAAATATATTGTAAACTTGTAAAAAGTTCTGTATAATAATCAATATTTTTTCAAAAGATTGGGGGGCCATGGCCCCCTTTGGACCCTATATAGACCCGCCCCTGCGAATAACAGTCAGAATGCACACTAAAACAGTTAGATAAGAAAGAAAGCTGGCCATGGTACCTCTGGGTTAGAGAGAACGCAAGTGCAGATACTAGGATGGCAATGTAATATCCATGATCAACAGCTACTTCCTTGGTGAGCCATGACCTAAATAACAACTCTTCCACCATGGCAATGCCAGTTGCAGTGATGGTTCCTCGGAAAGCCAGGAGTGACAAACTTCCATAGGCTTTGATCATAGTAAGAGCACCTGCTGAAGGCAAAGGAAGCCCAAATGGCAAAGAAAGGCTTGCATAACCAAGTAATGCATTTATTGAATGTATACACAAAACAGTCATCACCCCTCCAATCAGGCCCTTAAGAAAATCATGGACCTGCACGCAAATAGACATTCTTTTGTAGGAAGATCTTAATTTCTGAAGTTGCCAAAATGCAATCATATGAAGTGGATCAAAACTGCACTATACAAGGCTACACCCTGTTTCTTTTAATAGTTTGTGTACGCACCAATGCCAAATAATAATAATAAGGGACGAACACAACAAGAGTCAAGAGGGGTCAACTGACCCACTGGAAAATTATTATTATTATTATTATTATTATTATTATTATTATTATTATTATTATAATATATATATATATATATATATATATATATATATATATATAATTTTGGTTCTGAGCTCTCATTTTATCCATGTATTGCACACCAAAGCTTACTAGAGCGAGGAGGGTCAATGGCGTGTCGAGGGACTGGAAGGAGAGAACATGTGTCATTATGAGGAATGGAGTCTGGCATCCCGAGTTACATGGCGGCAAGGGCAATACAGGAAGATCATTCGGACGATGAGGGTGGAAACATCAGTTCAGTTCAGAATGATGCATGAATTTGGGATAATAGTGGGACCGAGCAGTGCGCACATAGAACCGTAGCTAATGTTGTCCGAGTCCCACACCCGGAGATGGAGTTGGCGGATGTGGTATGGGCCAAAGATGTTGGCTCGTAAAATTCAGTTGTGTCTATACAAATTGAGCATGGGAAGACTACTTACACTGAATAGGTTGCAAAATTTTGGACTTCAGCTAGAGGCCCAAGGATGTATATTGTGCCGGCAGAGGGATGAATCCATGACACATATTCTTCCATTGTCCGATGGCATCGAATATTTGGCTAGCCCAACATGATAGATTGGGCTTATCCAGTAGGGAGATTCATGACTGGAGAGCAATCGTCGAGGTCATCAGAAAAGAAAAGAGGTGAGGTTCTGCTTGGTACAACGAAGTCTGGATCAGATTTGCTGCAACGGTCTGACATGTTTGGAAGGAGCAGAACAATCGTATCTTTGAGGGGTCGGTGATTTCCACCATTGGGATTATCCATAATATTGAACATGATGTCAATATAATGAAAGGGATGGCGCACCCTTAAATTGCCTCTTATATATATATATATATATATATATATATATATATGTGTGTGTGTGTGTGTGTGTGTGTGTGTGTGTGTGAGAGAGAGAGAGGAGGGATCGGAATTTTCGCACTTAAGCATCCCCGTATGTTTCCCGGAATAGCAGTCGTTGGATTGTCTTTATTGACCATTCAGATTAGACAATTCAACGACTGTTATTCCGGAGAACATATGGGGATTCTAAGTGCGGGGATCTCTCTCTCTCTCTCTCTCTCTCTCTCTCTCTCTCTATATATATATATATATATATATATATATATATATAGTATGTGATTTTTTTCTTTGGATTTTTTTTTTACGTTTGAGGTTGACCCCCCTCTTAAATTCTTGCATTCGCCCCTGGTAAAATCTAAAATACCTATGGTAATATGGAGACATGACAGTTATATTTGTAACTAATAGACGTGACGAGCCCTATAGAGATGCATGTATTCAATGAATATTGAGCAGAATATCTATCATAAAGGTCACGAGACTATAAAAGGTTTAATAATTTGAAAGTGCCAACAGAGTAACGTTCAAGTGTCAGCAAGTTCAAGGGAGTGGACATGTCAGAAAAGTACAAAACAGCAGACCAAACCAGAATGTCAGCTTGATATCTCTATCTTGAGATCACAGCGGTAGCTGGGCACAAACATAGGACAGCTTATATGAAACCAATTTTGACATCAAGTTTTTGTATGATGTAATGTATCAACTATTGCCTAACCATCTGTTCATGATCGATTTCCATAATTTTGTGCTCAACAAGTATTCTACTCTGTCCTTGAAATGAAAATAAGACATCACATTTTCTCTTGTAGGAAAAGAAGTCCCTTATCTTTATTAAGCTATCTGCTAATGAAACAATTGCAAAGTTCATACCCTTGATGCCGATGGGAGATCTAGCCCATATTGTTCAAATGGACTCTCATACCCTCTGATTCTTTTACCCCATAACATTATGAGGAATGTAATAGCAGCATAAAGACCAATGATGCAAGCATATTCAACAATGCTGTTTGATGATTTTGTCGCCCAACATTGTACTAATGTCGGGAGAAGTGGAATAACAATAGGAGACCATAGGACAAGCACCATGAAGACAAACCCCAAAACCCTAGTAAAGAAGCATAAGATTTCACACAGTTAGACGAGCAGCAAAAGATAAGAGAAATACATGACAATGACACATGGTCAATGTGGGAAAATAATATTTAAAAGTTCATATATAAGACATGAAAATAAAGCCCAAATTAGTCTGATTGTATAATTAGTACATAACAGAAGTCAAGTTTTAGTGCTTAAAGCATGAAAATGTAACATCTATAGTAATAACCTTACAGACAGCTCATATTTGCCACAAAATAAGTATTAAGTAATCAGAGTGTGAAACGATCATGAAACAATCCCAAGGTGCAGAGTTGTAGACTGTTTACGGAATGAATTTAACCTTTTAAGGGGGTCTCTTTGGATTCCCTTGATGAGATAGATAAATGCTGTTGACCAGGTGCATTCAAAATGAACATTCTGCTCAATCAAGGTCTGTATCCAAGCCGACCTGAGGACCATCCACTGTTTTATCAAATGGTCACGGATGTGTTAGCTGCCATAGAGGGGTCAACCCATCTCTTTGACGGATCAAACAACCCTGGCAAGACAAATATTTAGTTTGTACTGTGGTTCAATATGTACGAATCTGATTAGCTCTTCCTAGTGTTTACTTGGCACAAATAGACCAAATTTAGCCACATAACCGAAAACAAGATCTTGGGGAGAGGCCTTTGGATAAGGGATAATGAATGATTTAAAGAACCATCCTCCATGTACCTTGTAATTTCTCTCTCTGACGTTATTGGAAAATATTTAACATTTTCCCCTGCAGAAGTTGCCCAACTTTTTGACAAACCATGTAAATCTTTGTGTGGAATCCTCTATTAGTTTTTCTGCTTCACCCTTGTGCACAAAACAGCTCCAAGATTAAAAAATGTTGCACAGTAGTTCAGAGTTGAGCAGGAATTTGATTTGATTGCTGAATATAACCATGCTGTGTGTAATACAAAGTTCAAGGTGAATAAGTTGGACTTGAAATAAAACTTTGGCCTAGGGAAGTGAAGCTTCCAGCAAGGCTTGCATTAAGGTTTTGGATAGAAGAAGAAATGACTGAATTGTGCTGAGGGACGAGATTCCTATAAAATACTCTTGAAAGCATCTCGTGAAGGATATGGAAAGGCTAGAAAAGCCTCCTCATGTTGTTGACAGATGGCCGTGTTTCAAGCAATGATTATACACAAATGTGCATAATGATACCTTTCCAAAATCAGCTCAATGTTATTTTTTTTAATTTAATTTATGAGTATGAGGTTAGAATTGATGACGGGAGTAAGACACTGATTTCATTGTCTTCCTTACCTTCATATGGGCATCTAACGACATTATTAGACAGGATATATTGATTTAAAAGTTACTAGTGCGCCTCTGTCAAACAAGATGAGGAAACAATTGTTTTAAAATCAGACTGATGGATTTTTGTTATCTGAAAGTATTAAGAAAAATGTCACTAAAAATAAATAAAGATGGGGTTTTAAGTTGACTTGTAACTTCTGCAAGAAGAACATGTAAAAAAAAAAAAAAAGAATTGTTGGAAATTCAAAGAAATGCGAGAACACTGCTAATCTAGCAAGGTTGCCAGTAGACCGATCAGAGAATGGTGATCATATGCTTCTAAATGGTGCAATCTAATTGTATGGTAAGTAGTTTGTATTCTGGAAGTTTCTCATTACACGTCGCATAATAGAAAATTGTCCATCAAGTAAAGGCAATCAGAATTGGGGCACTTTGTGTCAGGTTGCATTATGGATTTGTAAGTGTTGGAGAATCCCTTGAATCTCTCTCCTCTTATTATTAGTTATTATTAGATAAGATTTTGTTATTATTAGAGAGATTTTTCTATCTTCATTTAGTTTCCTTTCCATAAAGTTCTCCTTTATTCAAGGATGAATATTGATTGTAATAAAGTTCTCCTTGATTCAAGGATGGACATTAATTGTATTTCCTCTATTTAAACCAGCCTTAGGGCTGAAGAATAAACAATGAAGCATTCACCACTTGTCTTCTAATATGGTATCAAAGTTAGGTTCCCTAACCTAGGGTTTGTAAATTTTTTTCCCTAAACCCGTTTCTCCAACCCAATTAGGCTCTCAATGGCCGATTCCAATAGATGGCGGCAAGCCCTCACCGGCTCAACAAACAACGACTCCTCCACGACAGAAGGCGGGGCAGGCCGCGGGAACGGCGCAACAGGCCATGGCGATGGTGGTGGTGCTAGTCACGACACTAGCGCTGGCGGAGGTGCTGGTCGCGGCAACGGCGGAGGCGCTGGTCGCGATGCTAGCGGCGGTACTGGCCGTAGCGTTGACGATGGCAATGGAGACGAAAGTCCTTTCGGAGACGGCAACTTCAACACAGGTTTCAATGATCATGAGGGATCCTCAAACTCTCTCAAGGTCAATGTTCCTAAGATGAATGGAAAAAATTATAATGAATGGGCCCAAACCGTTCGTTTGGTATTAGAAGGCAAAAGAAAGCTTGGTTTTCTGACGGGATTAATAGCAGAACCGGCAATAGAAGACCCTTTTTTCAAACAATGGAAGTCTGAAAACTCCTTAATTATTGCCTGGTTAGTAAGCTCTATGGAAACCGCAATAGGTAAGTCGTACATGTTTTTACCTTCTACAAAGGCAGTGTGGGAAGCTGTCAAGGAAACATACTCTGATATTCAAAACTCCTCCCAGATCTTTGGCTTAAAGTCAAAGTTGTGGCATGCTAAACAAGGCGACCGGGATGTAACTACTTATTATAATGAGATGTTGACTCTGTGGCAAGAGTTGGATCTCTGTTATGATGACAGTTGGAGGTGTGCAGAAGATAGTGTTATGTTCCTCAAGAGGCAAGAGAATGATCGTGTCTTTATGTTTCTTGCTGGGTTGAATAAAGACCTTGATGAAGAGGCCGAATTTTGGAGAAGATAACACTGCCAACTCTTCATGAAACCTTTTCAGAAATAAGAAGGGAGGAGGCACGACAAGGAATCATGATGGGTAAGGCACCTCACAGTTCATAATCTGAAGGCTCGGCTCTGGCCACAAGGAACTTCAACGAAAGTAAGAAGTCGGACAAACCTTGGTGTGATCACTGCAAACGCGCATGGCATACACGTGAAACATGTTGGAAGCTCCATGGCAAGCCTCCGAACTGGAAGAAGAAAGGTGGTAATGAGGGTCGTACATTCCAGGCTAGTAATTCAGATCAAAGGCAGCAGTCTTCTTCAACTCAGCTTTCACTCACAACGGAACAACTAGACAAACTGTTCAAACTTCTCGAATCTCAAACTCCTTGCTCTATAGCACAAAAAGGTAATTCTGCTCTTCTTAGTGTCAGTCCCAACCACACTTGGATAGTAGATTCAGGTGCAACCGATCACGTGACAAGTGAATCTACTCTGTTTTCTTTATATAGTCCCTCTGCAGAGAATCAAAAAATAAAAGTCGCAGATGGCTCTTTTTTAGCCATTGCAGGTAAAGGTTCAATTGTATTGTCCCCGATGTTGACTCTTAAAGATGTTCTTCATGTTCCAAACCTATCTTGTAGCCTAATGTCTGTCAGTAAATTAGCCCAAGAAAAAAACTGTCAAACTAACTTTTTCGGTTCTCACCGTGTCTTTCAGGATTTGAACTCGGAAAAGATGATTGGCAGTGCTAAGGAGAATGGAGAACTCTACTACTTCGATATTGGACCTAAATCACAACTACCTTCCAAACCGATAAGTTCCTGCTTCGAGTCTTTTCGTGTTTCGAATAATGATAACATTATATTATGGCATTTACGATTAGGCCATCCTAGTTTTCGCTATTTAAAACACTTGTTTCCAAAGTTATTTACGATTAGATCATTCTCGATCTATTGCGAGAAACATGAATGAGTAGTTGTCGACCAGCCGACGCCCCCATGGATTCTAATGCAAAACTTTGGGGAGAAGGAAATGTTCTTGTTGACACCGGAAGATACCAAAGGTTAGTGGGTAAGCTAATATACTTGTCTCACACTAGACCTGACATTGCCTTCTCAGTCAGTGTAGTGAGTCATTTTATGCATTCTCCTTATGAGGAATATCTTGAGGCAGTTTATAGAATACTGAGATACTTGAAGGCCAAATCCGAAAAGGGTTTATTTTTTAAGACGACTAGTGAAAGAAATGTGTCTATCTTCACTGATGCAGATTGGACAGGTTCAGTCACAGACAAAAGATCAGCCTCCAGATATTGTACCTATGTATGGGGTAATCTTGTGACATGGAGAAGCAAAAAACAAGGAGTTGTAGCAAGAAGCAATGCAGAAGCCGAGTTTAGAGCTATGGCTCAGGGTATTTGTGAAGGACTATGGATTCAAAGAGTCATGATGGAACTTAAGATGAAAATTGAGCTTCCATTGAAGTTATATTCTGACAGTAAAGCTGCCATAAGCATAGCTCACAACCCGGTTCAGCATGATAGAACCGAACATATTGAGATTGACCGTCACTTCATAAAAGAGAAATTAGAAGCTTGAATCATATGTCTACAGTTTGTGATCTCTAGTCAGCAAACTGTGGACATCTTAACCAAAAGCTTGGCAAGACCCGTCTTTGAGCATTTGATAAGCAAGTTGGGCACGATAGATATCTATGCACCAACTTGAGGGGGGGTGTTGGAGAATCCCTTGAATCTCTCTCCTCTTATTATTAGTTATTATTAGAGAAAATTTTGTTATTATTAGAGAGATTTTTTTTATCTTCATTTAGTTTCCTTTCCATAAAGTTCTCTTTTATTCAAGGATGAATATTGATTGTAATAAAGTTCTCCTTTATTCAAGGATGGACATTAATTGTATTTCCTCTATTTAAACCAGCCTTAGGGCTGAAGAATAACAATGAAGCATTCACCTCTTGTCTTCTAATAGTAAGGATAATCACATATGTCAAATATGCATTGAATTTAAAGAAAAACTCGTTTCTCAGGGTTCAGGTTGCGTTATGGTTTTGGAAGGACAACCACAGATGTCAAATATGCATTGAATCTAAAGAAAAATCTCTCTCATTGTTCAGATTCAATTATGGATTTGTAAGGACCAATCCTCAGGTCCCTTTGAATTCCAAAGGCTCCAACTCAACAATTTAAAATGTGATCATGAAAATGTTTGAGTCTTATAGTGGTGACTGAAGGTGAAAGTCCAGGAACATCATACATGCTTACGAAGCCTGCTAATAGACAGAATTCTAGCTGTATCCACAGAACAGTATATGTGAACAAGACCACATGAGTGCACAAGGATTAGTAGATAAGTGGCATAGTCGCAAGTCCAGTACTGAAAATGGCAATGTTACAAAGTTCAGATTGCTCAAATTTCTCATTTCATTCTGATTCCTACTTCGAGGGGTGAAGAAATGGCAAAAAAGGAGAGCTAAAGTGAACAAGACCACATGAGTGCACAGGGATTAGTAGATAAGTGGCATAGTCGCAAGTCCAGCACTGAAAATGGCCATGTTACAAAGTTCGGAAATATGAAAAAAAACAGGAGTTATTTGGCAAACGCTTGGGCAAATTTTAGGGAAAATAGAAGTTACAAAGAATATATACAAATTAATGAAAAATTACTACGCAAAATATGACTAACTAGCATTCCTTATTCACTAAATCACGAGAAACAAAACAAAGTTAGTACTGGCTGAGCAAAAAAAAGTACTGTGAATTTTAAATGGCAGTAGGCATTGGAGATGGAAGAAGAGAAGAGATGGGGGTCAACCCCAATATTGTAGAGAATGATACGGATCTTACAGTACACGATACGGATCTTACAATATGATATAATACCATTTCGTTACGTACCATTTGATCCGATATGATATATATATGATGATAGGTAGTATCGGTTGTTTTACTCGAGTGATGTAATAGATACTTATGAATCTAGATTCTGAATCTATATAGAGAACTAAACATAAAAAATACAAAAATAATGAAAAATAGTAATATTATATTATTTTCCTATATGAATTTAGAAGTACAGACCTAAATTGGAATTACTGTATCATACGATGTATGATACAATACGCGATACACGATAAGCAAGCGAATCGGTACACAATAGCAAGTTTCGCAGTATCGGTATCGGAATCGGTATTGGACCATTCCTATGAGTATTGGGATCGACGGTATCGGCAGTATCGGCGGTTTCGGATCATAGTATCTTATTTTTTGGTATCGGAAAGCAAATAGTTATTAATAATTATTAACATTTTAGAAAATATATGTATACATTTAGGCATAATTTTAAGTATTTCAAGTGTTGTTTCGTAGTAGTTTTGAAATTGAATGAAATAGTAGTCACCCTTGCCAACTAGTTTACATGCGATTTGCTTTTACAACCTTACTATGTTTTTACACCCTTGCACATTTTCGTTCAATTTTTTTGCAGAATTGACCGGAAAAAGACTCCAAATGTCGGTATCGGTCAGTTTCGAGTATCGATCGGTACCGGATCAGGACATACCAAACCGTATTGATATCGATCGTATCGGTATCGGTCAATACTGCAAACTGCACGACATGTACCGCGAGTTGACACCCTAGGCAAAGATATTTCGTTCATTTTTTTTTTTTTTTTGCAGAATTGACCGGAAAAAAGACTCCAAATGTCGGTATCGGTCAGTTTCGAGTATCGGTCGGTATCGGATCGGGACATACCAAACAGTATCAATATCGGTCGTATCGGATCGGTATCAGTCGATACTGCAATCTGTGCACGATATGTGCCACGAGTTGACAACCTAGGCAAAGATAGACTCAATATCCGAGTCAACCTGGGAAAACTTGGATTATATGCCCTCTTTTTGAGACAAGAAGGCATGTTTGCACGCTTTCTCAATCCCTAAGAAAAGACTCTCAACTCTATATAAATATAGGCTGAATTTTACTATATCTAATGGACCCAAATATCTTACTAATCCTAAAAATGACCCCAAACACAAAATATGGGGAAACTGTAGCACTTGTGCAATACTTTCATTCACTGAAAGAGCTAATGCTTGCAGTAACCATGACAACATTCCTTGTCAACAATATCCATCCATTTCGCAGTGCTAGATTACATAGGAGTTATGTCACAATATCTATCCAGTGCTAGCCTGTTGTGTATCTATTCTACTATATATGGCTTTTCAGTAATGTAAAGATAGATAATAAAAACTGGAGGACAAGGAAGTGTATTTCTGGGATATGAAGATGATGTAAGGGAACGATTATGGGTCAGATTCTAAAGTACGGCAGTCTTATAATTAGAAATGTTACATCTGATTCTTCCAAGGGTCCACCCAACAAAGGTGGATTAGAAGATCTAGCATGATTTCAAGTTTAAGATGAAGTAGAAAAATCTCAAACTGAAAGAAGCAGTATACAACATCAGATGATCGAACTGAGGGTAGAAGGTCAAAGAGAGTAAGGAAGGCATTAGTAAGATAAGAAAAAAAATGAAGCCATGTGTCATGACTAGCAGATGGTTTCTTTGGTTTATCTACTGTTGCTTGTTGATGACACTTTGGTGCTGCGAAGGCCACATTAGAAGTCAAGAAGTTGAAGTATAAACAGAATGAGTCAAGATGAAGGGTTCTAAGTAGTGAAGAAGATTCTTGGAATAGTATTTCTCAAAAATGGAAAACATATAAATTATTGTGAAGGAGATATAACGAATCTTTAGGTATTAAACAATTGAAAGCCAGTGGGTGCTCCTCTGGAGGCACACTTAAAGCTATCTGGCATTGCCATTACAAAGCACAGATGATACTAGATGTGGCAACTACCATAAGTGAAGTTAAGATCATCATGTAAGCAACGGACTGTACTTGTTTGGAATGTTTTATAGCAGTAGGTTTCTTCAGTAAATAGACAGCCGAATCCAGGAATAAACTCCAACAAGTAGCGAAGTAGATATTTAAATACTCGAAAGGCATTGTTGATATATTTAGTAAGAGAATATGTTATATTTAGTATGGGAATATCCTGAGGACATATTTGGGACGCCAGAATATGCCACAGGATATTTCATTGGATATTCCATGATGTAAAGGCTATATAAAGCCTATGAGATTATCAATAAAACATATCAATCAATCTCTACATGGTATCAAAGCCACCATTCCATAAACCCTAACCCTAGCCGCCACCAAAACCCTAACCCCTCTTCTTTCCCCGCTCCCGCTGCCGCTCCTGCGGCCGCTCCCGCTGCTGCTACAGCTGCGGCCACTGCTGCCGCTGTCACGCACCGATCCCGCTAGGGTCGTCCGTCTTGCCTAGATCCCTACGGGATCGATCGTCCTCGCTAAGGCGTGATGTCGTGCCAGCCTAAGTTGCGTTTGCACAAGGCCATGTACCTGCACAAAACAACTAGTCAAGCAAAACACACGCACGCACCCATTCATTGCAGAAAACCTTGAACACAGAGAATTGAAATGGAAATACTTCTTTTTATTGATAAACTTGATAGGAATACACGTACAAAGCTTTGCAACTCAAATTTGCCTTATATTGGCTACATGATTCTCTTTGAAACTTTTTTTTGAAAATAGTCACAATGCCCATACATGATATCCCTTTATTACAAGATGGAATTGAAAAGACACCTTCAAAGGAAATAAAAACTTGAAACTTGACTGGAATTGAAAGGAAGCTTCGAGGCAGTCCACAGCTCTACTGGGCTAGACGAGTTTTAGCGCCTCACTTGAAAATTCCCATGTCTCCTTTTGCTTTCTGAAAAGGATGCCCACAACGTGGATCAGCACACATCATGTACTGGCGAGCGGCTTTTGGCCGAACTCGCAAATCTCTGCACTAAATCAATATGTGAAGCTAACATTTACTAGTGTTCTTTCTACTTGTCTAGGTTCTTTTTAACAATTCATAAGAACATGATAGTAGAAATATTTCATAGCAACTTACCAACGCCGATAGTCATCCCTGCACAAAAACATGTTAGCACAATTTGCATGAGTATTTCATGTTTCATTCATGCAGATATTGAAGTTGTCATTCGGGTCATGCAGATGGACTATTCTACATGTTGGTCCATGGGGTATCCCCATGATTAGCCGCTGTGACTCTTTGGTTCAGCTCGTCGCTAAGGACTCAGATGTCGGCTACCCTTTTAACATGGGTCTCTTTTACCCAGGGTGCTCATAATCTCTCATAGGTCGAGCGGTTTCAGGTGCCACCAGATACCACCCGAGAGACAAATATTTTCTTGTATACAAGTTGTCCGAGACCAAATGCATGCTCTAGCCGTTCTATCAGATGAGACACATTTGGACTTATGCACAGATATACGACACGTTTATTTCGTGCCTTCTTGTTCATCTCAACACGTACAAGTTCGTCTGTACATGTCTACATTTTCAAGCATACTTGGTAGCCGAACAGATGATCATTCTTATGGAGCAGATAGAGTAGCAATACATATTCTTGCCTTTGATTCAATTCAATTATCTTCTCTTATCTTTTGTTGATGTGGTATCGTTGATCATAGGGACAAGGCAACAGAGTGGACTAGAGATCATTTTTATTAGGCGTACAGATCAATGTTTGTTCGGTTGAAGCAACTCACCGAGACAAATCTTAGTTGAGAGGAGGGACTTCACGCGCCGTTCACGAACCGTTCACGCGTCCTACATTGGCACCAACAGTTGATTAGCATATTTCATCTCTTTCTCTCAAGATTCGGAATGAATGCGAAATGCGATAAAAGTGAACAATGAAAACCAATCATCGAAAACCAACACGAAAACGCATTCATCAAAACCAAGCAGCGAAAGAAAACATTCAGCAAAACTCCTGGATTCATTTCAATAGAAGCCAATCCATCAATTGGAAGGTTCATTGCATTTCATCCGTGATCAATCGATACCGGCAAAGGTTTTCCCAAATACTCAGTTCAAGACTGAGTCAACAAGCCGTAGGTATTATATAGTGGACCGCAAGGAGCGGGGCACTACAGCCGCTGCTGCGGCTGACTGCTGCTGCGGCCACTGCTACCGCGCCTGGCAGTTGCTGCTGCGGCTGACTGCTGCCGCTGTGGTTGCCGCTGTGCGCGCCTCCATCGGAGGACGACGAAGACGAAGAAGACGACGAGGACAAAGGAGATGACGATGCCTAGATCCGATGAAATCAGACATGTTCGGATCTAGGAGAGGACGACGAGGACGAGCGTGAGTCGTGGAGCAAGCGTGACGTGATCGGAGAAGAAGCATCGATGGAGGCGATCCTCAAGAAGCTGGATGCTGACGATGTGGCGACGTTGATGAAGTTGATGAAGGTGTCGGCTGGTGAGAGCACGACACGAACGCCGCCAAAGTTGGAACTACCCTCCATCGATCTGAAGCTGGACGGACCAGCCACCTATCTAAGTTAGTCACGACGGATGAGAAGAACCCTTGCAGGAAAGAACCTGGAGAGATTTTTGACGGGCGAGAAGACAGAGCCGGACAAGGGCTCGACAGGACGCGACAAGTGGAAATCCACTCATATGGTGATTTACATCTGGCTTCTCAATTCATTAGTCCAGTCTATTGCCTCCACAGTAGATGGAATTGAGATGGTGAAAGACGTGTGGGAGAAGCTGAGGAGAACCTATGATGGTGTGGGAAACAACTTACGGATCTTCCAGATAAAAGGAGAGATCGACGATACTGTACAGGGAGAGAAGACGGTGCAAGAGTACGCCACAGAGTTAGAGCATCTCCGGCTGGATTATGATCACTCCTCAAAACGGGCAAGCTGCAGGGACCCAAAGTGCAAGGAGAGACGTGTGTCTGCAGGAGAGGACAATGAAATTCCTCAAAGGGCTGAATACTGTATTCGCATAGAGGACAGTCTTACTCCTCGCACAACCAGAGATTCCTAGTCTCGAGGAGGCTATCTCAGCCATGATACAGGAGGAGACACGCATCAGACTACAGGCGGAGACAGGTGGTCCCCCCGAAGCAAAGTCAGCACTAGCGGTTACTAGCTCGGGCGACACAGGACCCAAGGGAGAGCTCTGGCAACACAATCGACAGTGCTACAACTGCGGAAAGATGGGCCATCATCGGTATGCTTGTACCAAACCACCTAAGGAGGGAGACTCAGGTGATGGACGTGGACGAGGATATGGTGGACGTGGTCGTGGTCGAGGAGGCCGACGAGGCGGCCGAGAAGGTTATTGGGCAAACCTGCTGGTAACAGAAGGGAATGGAGGAGATGGTGGCACCTTTACTGAGGAGGATCAGGCACTGCTGGACCTGCTGGAGAGAAAGCAGAGAGCGTCCACCGAAGGAGAGACATCCACCCCATCTTTCGTTGGAGGCAACGCCGCTATGTATGCCCACCCATCAGAAGGCACTGACGAGTCACTCGCTCTTGCATCTATGTCTTCCCTTAAAACGTCAGACTGGATTATCGACTCATGAGCATCTCGGCATGTGACCGGGAACGCTAGTGAGTTTTCTTCATACACTCACCTAGCATCAGCAGACATCATTCAGACTGCAGATGGCACTTTCCAACCAGTGGTCGGTAAGGGTACTGTTAATTGTACAGGTTCAGTAAGATTATCCAATGTATTACATGCTCCATCCTTTCCAGTCAGTCTTTTGTCTATTAGTTCTATAATTCTTCAACTTAAATGCATTGTTTCTTTTGATATTCCTAAGGTGATCTTCCAGGAGAAAGGGACGGGACGAAGACTTGGGACTGGCACCTGGCACGAGGGACTGTGGTACCTAGATCGAGAAGGACTGGACTCAGCATTGGTATCTATGGCAGAGAAGGCTGGAATGGGAGAGCTGCAGCAGAGGACTGAAGATACTTTGATACTTCATCATAGGAGAATGGGACATTCTTCCTTTGATACTCTAAGTAAGTTGTATCCAGAGATGTATGCAAAATCAAATAAACAAAAATTAGCAAAAATTAGTATGTGATGTATGCGAGTTAGGAAAACTTACTAGGAGCTCATATGTTGGTACTGGTCATAAGAGCTCTTTTGCTTTTGAGGTAGTACATTCTGATGTTTGGGGTCCATGTGCTACTAACACTATGAATGGGTATAAGTACTTTGTTTCCTTTATTGATTGTGCATCTCGTGTTACCTGGCTGTATTTGATGAAAAACAAGAGATGTATTTGCTTGTTTTCGAAACTTTCATAAGCATGTCCAGACTCGGTACAATGCAGTGGTGAAGGTACTGAGTTCTGACAATGGCACGGAGTATACCAAGTACCAACAGGACGCTTGCAGAGTACTTGTCAGCACGACATACAGCATCAGACCACTTGTGCATACACACCAGCACAAAATGGAGTAGCAGAAAGGAAGAACCGGCACCTTCTGGAGACCGCAAGAAGTATGATGATCGACATGAATGTCCCACAAAATCTATGGGGGCATGCAGTGTTGACAGCAGCTCAACGTATTAACATGATGCCTTCAAAAGTCCTGGGATGGAAGTCTCCATGTGAAGTATTACAAGGTAATAATAATGGGATACTTCCACTGAAGGTGTTCGGGTGTGTGTGTTTTGAGGAGGAACATGAAGGTGAAGCGGAACAGGGGGAGGAGATGAGAAGTGTTAGGCCTACGGCTCAGGGGGAGTTACTGACCTACAGCAAGAGAGAGAAGTAAACTGCAGGACCAGTACCCACAGTACTAGTGCTAAGTCCCTTGCCTGCGTCTGTCCCTTCTCCTGAGACACCTACACCACCATCCTCCTCATCTACACCACCATCCTCCTCAGGTGATATCATTCATCATACTTCTTCCACACCACTATCTATACGAAGGACTACTCGCAGTAATACGGAAAATTCTCCGGACAGATATGGTTGGGATCTTGCTAAATTTGTTTCTTATGATCATATCTCTTCTTCTCGTGAAGCATTTATAGCATCTTTGGATAGTATTACTATACCTAACAATTGGCAGGTTGCCAAGAACGATCCAAAATGGAAAGCGGCGATGCACGAGGAGTTGGGAGCTCTTGAGAAGAACCACACTTGGGAGCTGGTGAGCCTGCCAGAAGGGAAAAGAGCAGTCGGATGCAAATGGGTTTTCACTGTGAAGCAGAACCCAGATGGACAGGTTGAGCGCTACAAAGCTCGACTGGTGGCAAAAAGATACAGTCAGACGTACAGCATCGACTATGACGAGACCTTTGCACCAGTGGCGAAGATGAGCACTGTCAGGACCTTGATCTCCCTGGCAGCCAATGGAGGGTGGAAGCTACACCAACTGGATGTGAAGAATGCATTTCTTCATGGGGATCTAGTGGAGGAGGTGTAAATGGAGATACCACCAGGATTCAGCACCAATCAGACAGAAGGCAAGGTCTGCAGGCTAAGAAGTCCCTCTATGGACTGAAGCAGTCTCCTCGAGCGTGGTTTGACAGGTTCAGGAGAGCAATGATAGGGATGGGATATCAGCAGATCAATGCTGATCATACTGTGTTCTTCAGACGAAGTGGAGGCCACATCACCATGCTTCTGGTGTATGTGGATGATATGATTATCACAGATGATGATGAGCAGGAGATCGCCCAACTCAAGGGGAAGCTTGGCAAGGAGTTCGAGGTGAAGGATCTTGACCCTCTTCGATACTTTCTTGGGATTGAGATTGCTCGAGATACAGAGGGAATTGTTCTTTCTCAAAAGAAGTACGCACTGGACCTGCTTACGGAAACAGGGATGATGGGATGCAAACCAGCTACGATACCGATAGACCAGAAGTTC
Organism: Iris pallida; assembly: GCA_029216955.1. Taxonomy (NCBI): domain Eukaryota; kingdom Viridiplantae; phylum Streptophyta; class Magnoliopsida; order Asparagales; family Iridaceae; genus Iris; species Iris pallida. The sequence goes on along the minus strand of JANAVB010022593.1, from coordinate 1,021,657 downwards.
AAACTGGATGCTGAAGCTGGAAAACCAGTTGACCGGAATAGATATCAGAGAGTGGTGGACAAGTTGATCTACTTGAGCCACACTCGACCTGATATCAGCTTTGCGGTCAGCGTAGTGAGCCGCTACATGCATGACCTCCGGAAGGGTCATATGGACGCAGTGTACCAGATTCTGAGGTACTTGAAGGGAGCCCCTGGGAAGGGACTGATTTTCAGAAGAAATAATCACATGAGCATCGAGGGCTATTGTGATTCTGACTGGGCTAGCTGTGCTGACGACAGGAGATCCACATCGGGGTACTGCATATTTGTAGGAGGCAACTTGGTCTCTTGGAGGAGTAAAAAGCAGTCAGTGGTGGCTAGATCAACAGCTGAAGCAGAGTATAGAGCTATGGCCTTGAGAGTCACAGAGCTATTGTGGTTGAAAAATATGCTGACGGAGCTAAAGCTGGACTAGGGAGCCAAGATGAAACTATGGTGTGACAACCAGTCAGCTATTAGTATTGCCAACAATCCAATGCAGCATGACAGGACCAAGCATATCGAGATTGACCGATTCTTCATCAAAGAAAAGCTTGATAAAGGACTACTAGAGCTGGGCTACATTCCAACCAAAGATCAGGTAGCAGACGGACTGACCAAGGGGCTTAGCTCTATCAGCATGATGAGAGGATGTGACAAGATGGGCTCAGTAAATATCTTTCGCCCATCTTGAGGGGGAGTGTTGATATATTTAGTAAGAGAATATGTTATATTTAGTATGAGAATATCCTGAGGACATATTTGGGATGCCAGAATAAGCCACAGGATATTCCATGATGTAAAGGCTATATAAAGCCTATGAGATTATCAATAAAACATATCAATCAATCTCTACAGGCATTTCAAGTCTTAGTATGGTCTTTGGGAGAATATTATTTGCAGAAGATAGGGACTAGACCATTTGTTGTGAATTGGATCATAATTTTGAGATGTAAAATGACATGAATAGCCTGGATGCACCACTTCCCAGAGTTCAAATTGGGACTGTATATGCCTAGTTACTAATATAGTTGGCAAACAATAACTTACGAAGTGATTTAAAGACAAAAGATAGCATTTATGAAGGGGTTTGGCAAGTGATTTAAGCGGTTATACCCCATAATATTGTTCTTGTCTCAGTAGAAAAAACACAGATGCCTTACCCCATGGATATAGCTTGAATCTAGAGTGAACCACAAAATGTGGATTTTTCCTACTATTACATATTCTCATCTTCTTTCATCATCACGATAAGAATTTAGGCAGCATAATTCATTACCATTGTAACGGTGAAGATAGAAGCTGAAAAAACAAAGCCCTAATGGATACAGCTCCTTGTTCAGATTCAAACCAAACTGTTTGACACTGTTCTCAGATACTGCTAAACCTAACACGAGAGGAAAGAATTTTCTATCAAAATAGCATGCACAATATAAAGTTAACCAGTTGCATCCATTATTGAGATCAAAGAAATTGAAAGTCAGCACAAAGTGGTTCTGAAAACGAAATATGCATGACATAAAGAACCATTACATATTTAGTTTGGTAATATAGCAGACAGTTTAGGAAAAAAAATTAATATTGAACTATATCAGTTTTCTTCACAAATTGGAGTTGGCAAGTACATTGCATAGTAACAACTAAAGGTGAAAACATAGGGGCATATGACTAACCTTTGAAACAAGGGACGGTTTGCAATATGCAGAAATGAGATGAGCTTGTCGGTCAAGCTCATAGCTCCACGTATGCCTCCCCAAAGTAAAGCAACTTTTCCAACTAATCTCAACATTCCACCTTTCTGTCCCAATTCTGTCAGAACTGCAACAATTCTGTTTGATATTTGATAAAGGCAGGGTCATATAAAATTATGCATCAAGGAAAACTAGGAAAACAATAAAATCAAGAAAAACAAACCTATCCTGGTCCACTTCTCCATTCTTCGTAGGTACCCCTGGAGCTGCAATGGACATGGCTTTCTCAGCAAGGCTGCTTACTATAGTATTCTGGTTTTTCTCCTCCACTGTTCCCTCAAGTTTAACATGTCCCTCAACATTTTGGAACTCCTTTTCCTGGAACGTACAGATCAGATATATGAAGTGGTCAGCAAGAAAGCAAAACAGTGTCTACTTAAAATGGTCAAGTTAACATGAGAACTACATAGATCATTGTTAAGGTTCACGCACCTATATAATTACGTTAATTTAAAATGGGGAAAATGATAAACATTAAACTGCAAATGACTGAAAGAGTGAATAACAGTTAAAACCTTTTAAGTTTAGAAAAGATTGCAAGAAATGCTAAATATCAATTTACATTTCCAATCGCTTACATGTCTTAAAATGGAGAGGCTTATTACTTTCATCATTAAACCTACAGCAGAAGTATGATAAATTATGAGTGAAGTTGACAATTAACACTGTAAGTACTCCTGGCTACAACAAAAAACAACTGGAATTGTTTGAATTTTGCAGAATGAAAATTCCAAAGAAGTACATGCATACTGGATATTCCACTGTGAGAAATAGGAAAATAGGTTACCAGATGTAGTTGTGAACGTTATCAAACTTCATAGTAGTTTAACACAGAAAAGTGGCCATCGCAGAAAATGATATGCACCATCTGATAGCTAACACACCACAAACCTACCAGATAAAAAAGAATTACAATAACACTATTGCGGATATGTTGCTTGTCCTCCCCTTGTTCAAGTTATGACCACCGACTCTCTACAAACTCAACTGTATCCCATGGCATCAGTCTGTGACCAAGCAAGCACCAATAACGCAAAAAAAAACCTTCAGAAACCCATGCAAGAAGGAGAAGAAAAAGACTATTGAAAGCCCGAACAAGATGAAAAATAAGAAGTGCTTCTACTACATGCGAAAAGTGATGACACTACCAGAAAAATGGACCTGAAAATTGAATGGTCAAAGATAACAAGATTAAGCTTGAAACCAGTAGCAGGGATGAGTTCGATAATGTTTCAAGTTCAGATTTCTAGACAAGGGTAATAGGCTATAACCAAAGACATATGCAGGTCCAAACACCCAACAATGGAGATTACTCCAATGATACATGAAGGAAGCGACCAAAAACCCAGGAAGCTCCTGATAGACTGGACATACGAACTCAACAATGATCCACACGTGCAGATAGATGGAGACATCAGCCATGGAAATAACCAGATTTAGAGAACCAGCAACGAAGTACTCATAATCTGGAGATGACGATGAGACATGCTTTTGCCTGATGAAGGCCATGGGGTGATCTGCAATGGCAATAGTAAATGATTATAGACCAATAGTTAGAGAGGACACTAGTGTTGCCAACAGAATTTTCAAGTTGGGATAGGTAGCATACTTGAATGTAATAGCAAACTCCAACCAAGAAAGGGCAAGTACATTCCCAGAGGCTGCTATGAAATTGAGCTCAGCCCGGTGACATGGGTGAGTTTGATGGGTGAATTCAAAGATTCGTAATGATGTACTCATGTCCTGCAACTCCACATCAATGTGTCAGTTGCCGCAATGTGGATAGACTCCGTGAGAGAGAAAAAACATGAACAATGACAACATTGATGAGAAGAGATCTACTCAAGTCTAAGTGTTGGTATATTTGGTATTAGAATAAGTATATTGGAATATCTTGTTGGTATATTTGGTATGTCAGAATATACCATAGGATATTCCACAAAGGGTTTAATGTAATGCTGGTATATTTGGTATTAGAATAAGTATATTGGAATATCTTGTTGGTATATTTGGTATGACAGAATATGCCACAGGATATTCCACAGAGTATTTAATGTAATAAGTAGTATTGCAAGGCTATATATAGCCAAGAGACTATCAATAAAAAAATCATCACAAATATTCAACATGGTATCAAAGCCACAAAATCCCTAGCCGCCGCCACCTTTCCCAAACCAAAACCCTAGTCGTCACCGCAATCACCATCCACACCACCAAAGCCACCGCCGTTGCACGGTCGTACGTCGACCACCTCGCGCGCGAGCCGGCCGCTGCTCCGCGGGCACCTCCGTCGCACGCGCACGGTTGTTGCCGCTGCTGCTGCTCGCGACGGCTGCTGCTCGAAGACACCCGCCCGACAGCGCCCACTCACCTGCCAGTCGGCCCACCGATCCCACCACCACGAAGCCGCGGTTTCCGAAGTCTCCCACATGGTCGTTTCGGACGTCGAAAGCCTAGATCCGATAGGAAAGACATGATCGGATCTAGAAGATGACGAAGAGCGTGAATCGTTGAACGGGTGTGAGATGATCGGAGAATAGGAGGATCGATGGAGGAGATCATCAAGAAGCTGGACCATGCGGAGGTTGCAACGTTGATGAAGCTTATGAAACTGTAGGCTGGTAAGAGCGCGACACGAACATCGACGAAGTTGGAGCTTCCCTCCATCGATCTGAAGCTTGATGGACAAGCTACCTACCTGAGTTGGTCACGGCGAGTGAGGAGAACCCTTGCAGGAAAGAACCTGGAGGGTTTCCTATCAGGAGAGAAGACAGAGACAGGTGGTCCTTCTGAAGTAAAGTCAGCACTGACGGCTACCAGTTCGAGCGACATAGGGCCTAAGGGAGAGCCCTGACAGCACAACCGACAGTGCTACAACTGCGGAAAAATAGGACATCATCGGTATGCTTGCACCAAACCACCTAAGGAGGGAGATCCAGGTGCTGGACGTGGACAGTACGGTGGACGCAGACATTTTAGAGGACGTGGCCGTGGTCGTGGGAGTCAACGGGGTGGTCGAGGAGGTTATCGGACGAACATACTAGTAGCAGAAGGAGATGAGGGAGCTGGTGGTACCTTTACTGAGGAAGATCAGGCACTGATGGACGTGCTGGAGGCACCCAGGAGGAAGCAGAGAACGTCAAATGATAGAGACATGAGTGGAACCGAGGAGGCGTCCACCTCGTCCTTCGCTGGAGGCAACGACGCCATGTATGCCCATCCATCAGAAGGTACTGACGACTCACTCGTCCTTGCATCTATATCTCCCTTAAATTGTCAGGCTGGATTATCGAGTCGGCGGCCTCTCGGCATGTGACGGAAAATGCTAGTGAGTTCTCCTCCTACACTCACCTAGCATCGACAGACAGTATTCAAACAGTTGATGGTACTTTCCAGCCAGTGGTCGGTAAGAGTATTGTAAATTGTACAGGTCCGGTAAAATTATCCAATGTTTTGCATGCTCCATTTTTTCCAGTCAGTCTTTTGTCCATCAGTTCTATAATCCTCCAACTAAAATGCATCATCTCTTTTGATATTCCTAAGATGATCTTCCAGGAGAAAGAGACGGGACGAAGACTTGGACTGGCACTTGGCATGAGGGACTGTGGTACCTGGATCGAGAATGGCTGGATTCAGCATTGGTGTCTATGGCAGAGAAGGCAGGAATGGGAGAACAGAAGATGAGTACCGAGGATACATTAATACTCCACCACAAGAGGTTGGGACACTCCTCTTTTGCTACTTTAAGTAAATTATATCCAGCTATTTATGAGAAAACAAATAATGAGAAGCTAGTATGTGATGCATGTGATTTAGACAAACTTACTAGGAGCTCATATGTTAGTACGGATCATAGGAGCTCGTCTGCTTTTGATGTAATATTTTATGATGTTTGGAGGCCATGCGCCATTACTACTATGAATGGTTACAAGTATTTTGTTTCCTTCATTGACTGTTCTTCTCGTGTCACTTGGTTGTATTTGATGAAAAATAAGAGTGATGTATCTACATGTTTTCGGAACTTTCATAAACATGTCCAGACTCAGTACAGAACAGTGGTGAAGGTACTGAGGTCTGACAATGGGACAGAGTATACCAACAGAGCACTTGCGAAATACTTGTCAGCCCAAGGGACACAACATCAGACCACCTGTGCATACACACCAGCACAAAATGGAGTAACAGAAAGGAAGAACAGACACCTTCTGGAGGTGGCAAGAAACATGATGATCGATACGAATGTCCCACAGAATCTGTGGGAACATGCAGTGTTGACAGCAACTCAACTAATCAATAGGATGCCTTCGAAGGTACTGGGATGGAAGTCTCCATGTGAAATATTGCAAGAAAATAATAGTAGGATACTGTCAGTCCCTGAAATTAAAATATATTTAAATTGGGAATTTTTAATCACAAATAACAAATTTAACCTTAAAATAATTTAATATATTTATTAGGAATTTTTTAGGATTTTAAATGATTTTTAATGATTTTTTAAAAGCCAAAAACACCAATTTGCAATTTCTGAATTGTCTGTGCAAATTAAATTTGCACAGAAGTTTTGGGGGGAGGCACAGTTGTCGTTTGCCAACCGACCCCAAAAACCCTAAACCCTAAAATCCTAATTTCTAAGCTAAAACCCCAAATTGGCCCCAAATCCTAGCCTATAAACCCCAACCCCCCAAACTAAAACCCTAACTCTAATCTCCCCAATTCGAACACTAGCCACCGCAATTGCTCTTTCTTCCCCAAACTCGTTGAAACCCTAGATTCGATTTAGGAGCACCTCCAGGCGACGTGGAGGTGAGCCACCACCACCATCGTGTTCGCCGCCCACAGGCGAACTCGGGACAATTTTTCCCGTCCTTCCCCGACGCTCCTCCGCCGCGCAGCAGCCTCATCTCGTCGGACACGTACGTGTCACCTCTTCCCATCTCTCCATCGTGTCTCGTTTCCACCTATGTGGTTCGCTCGTGTCAGGGATCGTCGTGGTATGCTTGGACACGGAAGATTCGTGTCATAGCCTTTGTATTCATCGCGGATACGAGAGACTCGTGTCCCTAACTGTCAGGACACGAGCTGATATTTGGGTTCGGTTTTGAGTGTTTTTGGGTTTTATATGTGTTAATGGGTTTCATAACCCATTAACTATTGGGTTTGGTTTTTTTTATTGTTGTTATAGGGTTTTGTAACCCACTAAGATTTTGGGTTTGGGCTTAGCCCGTTGGGCTTGGGCTTGGGCTGTTATATTTGTATTTACTGTTTACTGTTTATATATTATATATTGTATATATACTATATATATGTATTATACTGTATTTACTGCATATATATATATATATATATATATATATATATATATATATATATATATATATATACTGCTATATTTACTATACTATATATTGTATATATATATAATTATATATTGTATTTATAATGTCTTTATAGTAAATATAGCAGTATAATATATATATATATATATATATATATATATATATATATATATATGTTTTTCCTTTATATTTATATATATATGTATGTATTCATATTTACTTGTCTTTATATATATATATATATATATATATATATATATATATATATATATATATATATATATATTTATATATATATATATGTTTTTCCTTTATATTTATATATATATGTATGTATTCATATTTACTTGTCTTTATTTATATATATATATATATATATATATATATATATATATATTGTATTTTATTATATGTAAATTCACTTGTCATATTATTGTCAATAAATATAATTATTATGTATATTTTACTGCATTAAAATATTATTATATTAATTTACCATGCACATTTACATATATGTCTAATTTCGTATTTTACGTATTTTATTAATTGTGGTCATTTGAGTCCAAACATAGCATGAGTTTTGTGTACCCAAATGAGTCTAAATACATTCAAGGTCATAGCAGACTTGATTCATGGCCTTGGGTCCCATATCTGGACTACTGTTCAATTTCTTATACGTGGACAAATACATTAACTAATTAATTAATTATTTTCAGAATCTGTACTTTACTATATTTGAATTTTTAGACAGCTTTTAAATATTGTATAAATTCCAGAAAAATAATAATTAAATACTATGTTAATTTAGCTAATTTAATATAATTTTTTCAGCATTTAATTTACATATTTGCCACTGTCCAAAAATAGGAAAACAGAACTAATTTTTAAAGTATATATGTAAACTGATTTTTAATAAATATCTACATTAGTTTATAAATTCCAGAAAATTTATAATAAATTACTATAATTAACAAGGATCATTTTGGTACTTTATTTCATATATATTGGAGCTTTATAACTATTTTAATAATTGTTGGAACATAATGCATAGTCTAAATTATTAACTAAATAATATTGCATTGTGTGTTAATATGGGTTTTTGGGGTATTTTAGTATTGTAACATTGCTCTACCTTAGTGTAGAGACCTTAAGTGTTGGTTTAGATGTTGTATCACCCCACATTGGACTTCTATGCTAGATCATCATTTAGCTAGTGTCCAGTAGGAGTCGTGTCACACCACTAGTGGTAAATCTTGAACATAGTTTAGAGACTGAGATTGTGTATCATTTTGACAGGACACCGGACATCTATATCTTCATACTCGTATCCTTGCCTTGCTCGAGGCAAGTACCCCTACAAACTTTATTTACTGCATATGATAATGAATTGCGTATGAACCATGTTAATACAGTTACTTAAACTGAAAATCATCTCTTACATGTTTCTATGTACCTACCGTATGCTTTCCATACTTTAAATTGCTTTCAGTATCTCTCACATGTTCTAACTTGGGTAAAGGGGAAAACTGCTAGTTGAGTACGTGATCATGCCGCCCTCTCCAGTACGTATGTACCGAGCAAGGTCGCATTATATATGCAAACCTTGTCGTAGCCCTTTACCCCGCATTTTTGTACGTATGTACACATATGCTTGTAGACGTACGTACGTACATTTTGTTGCATTTTATACCTATTGACTGAGTGACTTGTAATGTGAGCTTGAGTGAGCTCGAGAGAGTTGTAATCTTGGCCTTGCGTCCCATTGTAACCTTTGTTTCAATATCAATAAAAGAGTGTTTTGCAATGACTTGTGTTTTGTTTCAAATTTCGCTGCTATTATTCAATGTCTCTGCATGGGACTTCTGTGCGACGACCCCGTCGCAGCCGCTGAAATCGGCCATTATGGAACCCGCCTTGCACGAGCGCAATCTAGGCTCGTGCGGCATCACGCCTTAGCGAGGACGATCGCTCCTACGGGAGCGGAGCGTGACAGTCAGCTATTAGTATCACCAACAATCCAGTACAGCATGACAAGACCAAACACATCGAGATCGATAGGTTCTTCATCAAGGAGATGTTGGATCGTGGACTACTGGAGCTAGACCACGTTCCAACCAAGGATCAGGTAGCAGACGGACTGACCAAGGGACTTAGCTCTGTGAGCATGATTAGAGGAGGTGACAAGATGGGCTTAGTGAATATCTTTTTCCACCTTGAGGGGGAGTGTTGGTATATTTGGTATTAGAATAAGTATATTGGAATATCATGTCGGTATATTTAGTATGTTAGAATATATCACAAGATATTCCACAGAGGGTTAATGTAATGTTGGTATATTTGGTATTAGAATAAGTATATTGGAATATACTGTTGGTATATTTGGTATAACAGAATATGCCAAAGGATATTCCACAGAGGATTTAATGTAATGAGAAGGATTGTAAGGCTATATATAGCCAAGAGAATATCAGTAAAAAAATCATCACAAATATTCAACACTAAGTGCTTGCCTATATAGGTTCTTGCAGACACACCAATCGAATTATATGGGGCCTCCTATATGAAGACATAACTATGAAATAAATATATGTCGCATGGACACGGATACACCAGAGCAACTATTTTCTCATGTCCTAGTGTACTTTTAAGTGTCCATGCCGTGTCCGAATGGTATACCACAAGAAACAACAGGATATGGTATTTGTTTGTGTCTACTGAAACACCCATTCAATTGTGAAAATGCTATAGACAGACTAGACACTTGAAACGGGCGATGAAAGGATTGGTGATAAAATTACTGCAGAACAATTAGGAGTACCAGGAAGTCAGAATTAAAGCAACTATAAGTGTGATACTTCAACTTCAAGAATTAAAGCAACTATAAGTGTGATACTTCAACTTCAATAACATGTGGACTTGGTTGAAATGGAGAAATCGAATAGTTTTCAGAGAGAAGAAAAAGGATATAAGTCATCATTCCATCTTGGTCAAGGCGGTTGAAAACCCTTTTGAAGCATGAGCAACCATCCTGCCTGGGCTCCTTGGTTTCAACTAACAGGTTTGCAATTGGCTATGGAGAGTCGCTGGTTGTGCCCCTGGAGTGAGGTCAAGCAGCGATACCTAGGACGAGCTGATAGGTACTCCTGCCTGTAGTCAAGGTTCAGAAATGGTCTTCTATAAGAGTTTGAATTTTAAAGAGGCAGCAAAGGAAAAGGTTGGTCTAGGGATTGTTCTCACTTCTCAGAAATGTCTTAATTCTAAAAATTATGGGAATGGCGAGTATCAAGATCTTCAAGTATCAAGCAGCAGAAATGTTCATATAATCAGATAATTCTAATATATGACAAAACTATCTACCTAGAACAGGAATCCTCAACATCTATGGGAAGTTAATGGTATGACGCACAGAATAACAACAGCAACAAACCTTTATCCCAAAAAATGGGAATCAGCCACATGAATCCTTACCATCCATTCAGCTCAGCTAAGGGACATATCCTCTCTAACAAAGTTCAATCAGTATTGTGAAAGTCAAGAGTCTAGGGAAAAAAATTCAACTTCATGAGGATGGAAATTTTACATATAATTTAACAGTGTATCATATAGAATATGGTAATAAGAAGCATTGTTCTAAATGGCAGTTGAGGCGGCGCATAGGCGGTAGGCGGCTCTATCCGCACCGCCTTTGCGGTAGGCGGTGGAGTAGGCGGCCAACGGAGGCTTGGCCGCGTAGGCGGAGATGAGGCGGTCGCCTAGGCGGAGCAATGCCTAACAAGATGTTTTGACCAAAAGGTTTTGCAAGTTTTATGGGCCTATAATTCGCTTTTACAAAACTAAAACTACATAAATATTTGTTCTACAACTTAGTTATGCATGGAATACCCTTAAAATATGCATATTATGCAAAAAAAGTAGTAAAATAGTATAAAAAAAGTCCAAAATGTATCAACCGCATAGGCGATGCCTAGGCGGTAGGCGGACTCTCTCCGCCGCGCACCCGCCTACCACCATTTAGAACCTTGATAAGAAGTTAAACAAATACATGGAAAACATCTGTGCTCTAAGTGATATTTTACTATATTGTAAATGTCTAGTAATTTTTACAAAATCTGGAAATTAAAAGTTTAAACAGAACCCGAGCCTTACAGAGTATAAACATCCTTAATTCCAAGATCAGTGAGAAGTAAGAAGTTCCAGAACAAGTCTGATATACTTCAAAACAATTTGAGAAAGAAGAGAATGGATAATAGCCCATATAAAGCAAGAAGTTTCCGTAGGATCTGTTAAACACAAGTTACACTAGGTTCTAGGAATGAAAAGTATTGAGAAGGTTTTTTGTCCAGGAAAATCTGGTAACTTTGGCATGCATAAATTGATATGGGTTTGGTAAGGAGGAGGTGCCAGTCATAGGCACAATGAAGTTTAGAACTCTAATAATATAGCTAAAACATGAAAGACAAAAAAAAAATCAATCAATAGGCTCTAAGGACATGTTGATCTAATCAGCCAGGTAGAAACTTAGGGAAGCTAAAACTATACTTTAAGAAGAAAAGAAAAGAACTATACGCCCTCTCATCTAGCATGAGAAGGCTCAGAAACAAAAATCATTGACATTCACAGCTACTAACTTTGATTAGAAGAAATTTCACGATCTAGGTTTATTTATAAAACCATGAAATTCAGAGAACATAGTTTTGTTACTATTCATCCTCAAAGATAACATAAAGACCATGAAGGAGCCTCCATAAGTCTCAGGCCCACCACCAAGCACCCAATAGCTAATTACTAATTAGACTCCAATGATGCTTGAGCATCAATGAAGAGCAAAAAAAAAATGAAGAGAATGGCTGCGGTCCTCCAATCATAGGATCAGAAGGCATTTTATCTCCAAGTGATATCCAGCAGTCATACTATGAACCTCTCAAAGCAGTAGTATGTAAGCTAAAATACAATGTACGGGGTGCATGAAAACAACAGAAAGAAGTCATGAAATGGATCAATCTACATATTCAAGGATCATTAGTTCACCCAATAGTCTTCCTTAATGCTCATGTGTCATGTGTGGTTGTTTGCTTTGTATTCTTAAGAAATTCTAGTCGGCTAATCATCCTCGGGTCATTGTTATGTGACAACCTTGGGTGGTTCTTCCTTCTTTGAATAGGCTTCCTTTCTTTGATCTCCATTTTCATAATCAGTGGGAACTAGGCTTGTCAGGCCCTCTTTTTTAAAATAGGGGGAAGATCTAATAGATTTCTTATAACGTTATAGTATATACTTCATACACAATATATAAATTCACAAGTGATATGACGAAACATGATTTGTTGACTTGACAGATATATGTTCAAAATCAGAAATAACTATCTAACTAGAAAAAATAAATTGATAAGCAGTAATAATATAAAAAATAAATATATTCAGCTATCCTCCCCTTACATAAAGATAAAAGAACATTGGGAAAACAAGTTACAAATGTACAGAGATCTATAAATATGTCAGGAGGTTCAATGACTGAATTTCAAATTACCTGGTGATGTGCCAATAAAGCAGATGCACCCAAGGCAGCCGTAACAGCCCCAACCATAATTCTTTTATTATTTGAGCTACCTGCCTGAAGTCCGTCACGACTTTGACTTGTGGGCTTACTTGAATCAACATGTAGATCTGTCCCACATCTAGGTTTGTGAAAAACCTTGATCTGCTCATCATCATGTGGAGAAACAACCTGAAAGTATTTTCTCAAAGAAGCCAAGCTTGAACCTATGATGACACCAATTGGCAGAACTTTTCTCAAATGGCCGGTTTCTTCTACTGCTGAAGATATTGTTTTTACAATGTGATCCCCATCAATAGTGCCAAACTTCACCAGGTCATCATTAGTAGTATCTGAAAATGAATTTAATTTATTGTCATGTAAAACTGCTTGGGACACTGCATCAGCAACTTGTTGTAAATCATCTACCAGACAACTTTCCAGTTCTTTCAGATCAGACACACCCAATCTACGACCAACTTCAACTTTCAATGTGTCCAGTAAAGCACCCTTAATTAAGCATATTAACTCCTCTGTTTTAGCATCATCTTGTTTATCATCTTCCGTATTATACACTTCAGCTAATTGGCAGTCACTTCTTGTGTATTCATTATCTAAAATTACATACGATGGCTCAATGATATTCTCCATAGCGATTTGCTCTGAAGAGGAATGGATGCTTTGGCCCCTTTCATTGGTGCTCAGTTTTTCTCCACTTTCAACTAAAGTACTTCCTGCTTGATCTACCATTTTCCACTGACCTCCTTCAGGGTCGAGGTATAGATCAGTTGTTGAGTCTGAATCTAATGATTCCATTGTTGGTAAGGGTATGGAATAATACCTATGTAGATATGCTGCATATGGGGACTCCCAGAATTCATTTCCAGCTAAATCAAGCGGAAACTTTTGTGCATGTCCAATCTTTTTCAAGTTTTTATTGCCTGAATCTTTGAAGACCGTAGCATTTTTTCTAACCTGATCAATACAGCTATTTACAGATGAAGTAAGACTAGAATTGATCTTATTCAAGTTTCTCTTATCCTCCTCATAGGAGTCGGCATTTTCATTATTAGTACTATGTTCAGGATGCTCAGATGGTGGACTTCCTTCTGACTCTACATCTGATTTATCATTGCTGTCATCTACCTTCTCAGATCCATTAACCAATTCCTGATTTTCAACATTATCTTTTCCATCAGAATTTTCGTCATTACTTGCCTTCCCAAATTGGTCTATCATATCTTCCAGAACTCCAAACACAGTGTTGACTGCCACTTGAGTAGAGTCATCGAATCCAGTTAAAGCACCTAATGCTTGGGTGACAGAGCTTGAAGGTGTATTTGAAGATGAATCCTGAGGTAAAGGTTCTTCTGATTTTGTAGAGGGACTCTGCTCATTTTGATCTAAGATATTCTTGTTAGTACTACCTTCATCATTCTGAGTACCATTCACTTCTTGCTCCACCACCTGATGTTCAGAAGCAGATGAGACAATTGATGCACTTTCTTCAGAACTACTTGCTGAAATTGGCATATCTGATCCCGTCAAAGATTCCGCTCTTTTTGTATCGTTGTTATCGGCATCATTTTCATCACTTGTAGCAATCTGCTCATCTCCCGACAGTTTGTCTACTTCTACATTATTTTCAGTAAACTTATTTTTCTCAGCAATACTCTCGTCTATAATGCTACTGCCTTCATCATGAGGTTGATTTGGTTTGCTTCTCATTTCGGAATCAGCTTCAACAAATGCAGAAGCTTGCGTAGACTTTTCCTGGAAAGTTTCAATACTTTCTTGAGTACTGTTATTTTCTGAATTTACATCGGATGGACCATCTTCAGTTCTTCCATCGCTGCCAACACCAGTTTCTCTTTGGTTTGATGAATGAATATCATCATTCCCACTTTGAGTGGTTGGGTTTTCTTTGCCTTCCAATCTGACATCATCCTTTCGAGACCACCAAACTTCAACTTTGTACCTTGAGTTTGCAAAATATCAGCAACAGCACCAGTAAGCTTGCCACGCACATCTTCTGGCACAGCTCCCTGCAGAGCTTTCATGAGTGTTTCTCCTTGTTCCATAGATGTCAGGACCTGGATAAAAGGGAAAACAAAAGATGCTAACAATCGAGATTGAGCAAACAAAGAAACATTTGTGACTAAGCATAGTTTTCATGCATAGATGTAGAGCATGAACATGGAGAGCAAAGACCATTATTAAAGCCAAAAAAAAAAGAATAACACAAAACAGCAGCAACAAAATTAAAGAGATTATATAAATTTTGATTCATCTATTCTCCTATATATAGCATCGTTCTTCTCTCTTCAAAGAAAAAGGATTTTCGATGTTGTTATAGACGTGCCTTATGAATTTTCCAGTGTGCATTTCATTGTGAGCCTCACGATTACGGGTGTAAACAAATACAAATATCAGATCCAAATCTGGATCCATATTCGAATTTCAACAAATGTAGAAATATGCTATCTACCAGGTTAAGATATGGATGCATATATGGTCTGTACTTTGATATCTGAATTATATCTGAAGCATATAAAATCATATGTAAACTTAGTTTCGTACGTAAGTTTTACTGTTATGTAGTAATATCTAGTCTCTATTATATATCCAAATTTGTACCCGACTTAGCGGAAATTCGCATTGGTTCAACTATGTGGGTAATAAGAAAACAAATACAAATAAGATAATACCTATACCAACTCTGTTTATACCCCTATTCCAGATCCATTACCAATTTATTTCTACCACTAGAGTAGATCGGAGACCAAAATCGTAATTTGATCTTTCTTTTATATATCACCATCCAAACAATTTTCTTTGGAGCACACCCCTATGTCCAAGCTCCATATAAGCATTGACAAAATCAGTAACACTAGTTACATACATAACATCAAGCCTGAATAAGTGGGTTAGATTTGAGCTCATACACAAGGTAAAAAAGCAGGAAAGAAACAGGACAGTAACTTCTACGGTTGCTCTAAGGGCGTGTTTGGTAAGCTGTATGTGGGCTGTGGATTTGGTTTTTCACTTGAAAGTGGCCTGGATCCATATCATCCAACATTTGGTTACTATATGGAAAGTAGGGTTTGTGAAATAGTCGTCCTTTCCACTTCATGTCCCCTTTCTGTACCCCTGTATTTTCCCACTTTCCACATCCGTTCTCATAGAGCGGATGTGGGTGGATTTGTGCGGAGAAAGCCCTTTGCTTTCTAGATTTGGATCTCATGCAGGATTTTGGAGGATCTAACTCCCAATCCAGTCACCGCTCCTTCCTTCCGGCCTTCGCCAACTGTAAGAACTTCTTATTTGTAGATTTTTTTTGTTAATTTTTTTGTTTCAAATGTTCGATATGGTGGCTTCAATCATAGTTTTTGGAGGTGGTAGCCTTTTCTTCTTCAATTTGCTAAAGAAATTTGGTACTATGCTGATTTTAGATAAAATCTCCTAGATCTATGACTTTTTGGGAATCAAAACTGACTACAAGTTAGGGCTTCGTACTTTTCTAGATCTATGGCTTCAAAGAAGTACTTTGTGATGAAGCATGATTCTAGATTCAAAGAAGTACAATTTTGTAGATATTTTTTGGAAAAATCCCCTAGATCTATGGGTCTTTTTTGGATCTACTAGTTCATGTAGACATGATTCTGGATTCGTATTTTGTTAGATCTAAATTTTTAGATGTTCATTTTTTCTGACTCATGGATCTATAATTTTATGTATTCTTAGATCTACATTTTTTTTCTTTTGGATAGTACCTTGTGATGAAGCATGATTCTAGCTTTAAAAAGTATAATTTTGCGCGATATAGAACATGCGCAAGTCATGACACATAGATGGTTTTTTATTGACCATAAAAACCATCTAAGATGGCTCTAAATCGATCTAGAATCGATTTGGACCCCTTTCTTGTACGAATTCCTATTCTATTAAAAAAGTGAGCTTATAGCTCATTTTTTATAGAACTTATGGTCTCCCCCCCCAACCCGGGACCGCCCTTGTTGCTAGCTGACCAAGAGGGGATGGTCCCTCCTCCCCCCCCCCCCCCCCCCCCCTTTTCCGTCTTTAGCCAATTTTTGAAAGAAATCCTCTAGATCTATGGTATTTTTTGATATACAAGTTCATGGAGAGATGATTCTGGATTCTTATTTTTGTAGATCTATTTGACTTTTGGATCTATAATTGTCTATATTCTTATATCTACAAAAAATTCCAATAGTACTTTGTGATGAAGCATGATTCTGGCTTCAAAGAAGTTTTGTAGATAATTTTCGAAAAAATCTCCTAGATCTATGGGGTTTATTGGATCTACAAGTTCACGTAGACATGATTCTGGATTCGTATTTTTTTTTAGATCTATAATTTTCTTATTACTTTTTTCTTTTGGATATATAATTTTTCGTTGTCTTAGATGTACAATTTTTTGCTTTTGGATCTAGTATTTTTTTATTTGATTTATTCCTATGGATTTTAGAGTTGTGCTTTGCCAATCTGCATAGATCTAATTGAAAAATAACAGGAAAGACCGTCATTGTATCGAATGTAAGACCAATGGGTGATCTATTATTTTTTCCTTTTCAGCCAATCAATTTTGGAGATGATTCTTACTTCTTTTGTATATCTATGTTTATTCCCTTTCTTTCCAGTATATTTTCTGGCTTTTGGATTTATAATTTTATGGCTTTTACAATTTTGAGCCTTTAGATCTAAAACATTTTATTTCGTTGATTTCTTTGGCTTTTAATCGGTGCTTTTCCAACATACAAAGACCTATAATTTCTTGGTTGTAACATAAAGACCATCAGTGTATCGAATCTTAGACCAATGGGTGATCTATAAGTTTTTAATTTCTTATCTATAATTTTTGGGAATAACAGGAAATATCTATAATTTATAGCTTTTTATTAGATCTACATTTTTTTTCTTAAAGGATCTAAAATATTTATATATGCTTTATGATCTATGCATGTAGTGATCTACTCATGTGAAAAAAATTATAGATTCGAGTGATCTATGCATGTCGAAATACCTCACTGTAGTCAGATACTTCCATAAGTATGCATTGTAGTGCCCCGCTCCCAGTTGGAGACCCTGTGTGTGAAAATCCCATCGGTATCGATTGATCGGGACAAATTGAATTACATTCTTTGGAATTAAATCTTAAATGCAGTGATCGTGTCTTTGAGAAGAAATCTATATAAGAGTCTTCCTCAAACATTTTTACTGTTTGTTTTTGCTGATGCTTTCGTTGTTGATTTTATGAATACATTTTTGTGGATGTTTTAATAAATTTCATTGCTTGCCTCCATCGATTTACGCATTCATATCGAATCCTGGGAGAGAGCGAGAGAGAAGAAGCTTATTGATCCTCTTTTGGTACAAATATAGGTGACCACGTAGGCGAGACGTGATCGAAGCATTGGAGATCTCTTTCTCTCGGCAATTCTCCAATAGTGAGTGAATTTGATTCTTCTTTCCTTTATCAACATAACCTTGACAAATGAATATATTTTGTTTCTTGTTGATGTTGTGTCCTTTGATCAATGATATCTTAATAAAAAAATTAAGATAAATGAGAGTAACAGTAATATTGTTGCTTGTCATATAGAAATATGGATTGTGGTAATGTTGCTTGCTTGTCATATAAAAATGTGCATTATGGTATTGTTGTTAAATAGTAATGGAATTGTGGATAAATGTTGCAAATTTGTAGTATGGAATTTCGAAGGAGGGCTCGAGGAAGGTAGAATATACAATGAGAAAACGTGCATAGTTATATTAAGTTTTTTGTTATCTTGCCTGATATAGTTTAATAACTAAGTTTCTTATGCATGCGTGATCATGGACAACTTATGCACAGAATTTTTTTTTTCGAACGGTGTCTACGGACAAGAAACCGATTCGGCCTAGGAGGAACATGGATAGCTGTTGACGTACTAGCACAGGTGATTCGAAAACTTTGAACTCGCTACCCGCGCTGAAAGTATCGCCGTCTAACGAAGCTATAGTCCAAAATGGCTTGTGGTGCCATTGACCTGCATATATACAAGTTGCATGGCTAATAATATTTTATGCACGAAAGAATATAGTAAACATTGTTTACAGGAAAGGACAATTGACGGTGGGTAAGAATCGTCGTTTGGTAATACATATTATGTTGTTACATTCTTGTCTTATGAATTGTTAATTGATTTAACAAAAAAATTATAAAGATCACTAATAATGATGTATGCTTTCACACGATTATTGCGTTGATTTTGGTGAGTTGGGTTAATTCGTTGCTCACTGTGCATTTCAAATATATTGACCAACGTCTCCATAGGTGCTGGAAACCAAGGAAACGGTAGAGAGGAATTGAAGACTCGTCCAACTATTTAGAAGTTTTGTCCATATTTTGAAGCTTCCAATATCCCGTTTGAAGACTTCCATTGAAGATGTTTATATTTTATTTATAGTAAAGGGATATAATGTATGGAACGATGTATCTTTTTTTTTTGTTTCAAGTTGTAAACCAGCTAGACACTCTTTACTCGGTTGTTTGACAAGCTAGACACTCTTTACTCGGTTGTTTGACAGCCTACGTATTTATCGTAAATTATCAATAGAGAGTTATTTCTTTCGTGTCATGTAGTTATTTAATTTCTTTGCTTTAATCCACTGCAAACTTATATAAAAACAACAATATATAAAATGTACACACGCACGCCTTGTACAAGCACAACTTTGGGCATCACGTCCGGTGGCGACTTGTCAATTCGGTGGAATCGGAATTCGGTGGAATCGGAGTGTGACATGCATGTTATCATGCTCTTGGGTTTACTACTTCTTAACCCTATGTCTGACACTCCTATAAGGATACATATTATCCTGTTTGTGGGTTTACTAGTGCTAAACCTTATGTAGGCAATAAGAAAGCATAATAGCCTAAAGCTATAATTTCCTGCTTATATATCTTGTTGTAAGGTTGGTTATTTTTCATTTCTACAGCTATAATTTCATATTTGGTTTAATAATGCTCAACTCTTAATGGTGCAGCTTATCCTGTTCTTGGGTTTACTACTCTGCTAAACCCTATGTAGGCTATAAGAAGTTCTAGCAGTGAGATTGGTTATGTTTTTCATTTCTACAGCTATAATTTTACACTGGGCTGATAATGCTTAACCTGTGTAGTCTGGTGCTCCTATAATAATGCAGTTAATCATGTTCTTGGGTTTACTACTGTTAAACCCATAGTTCGCAGTATCGGCCAATACCGATCCGATACGGCCGATACCGATACGGTTCGGCATGTCCCGATCCGATACCATCCAATACCCGATACTGACCGATACCGACATTGGGGGTCACTTTTCCGGTCAATTTGTCAAAGAAAATTGAACTAAAAAGACCACTCAGCAAGGGTGTATTAAAGCATAGAAAGGTTTATAAAAGCATGTAAAAGAAAAAACTTACCTATCGTATGTAAATCAATCGGTTAGGGTGACTACTACTTCATTTAATATCAAAACTACTAAGAAACAAAACTGAAATATTAAAATTATGCCAAAATTAATAAATATATTTTCTAAAATGTTAATAATTATTTGTTTTCCGATACCAAAAAAATCCGATACTCCGATCCGAAACCTCCGATACAGTCGATACCGCCGATCCCAAAACCCATAGGAATGGTCCGATACTGATTCCGATACCGATACTTTGAACCTTTAAACCCTATGTAGGCTATAAGAATGCATGCTATAGCCTAAAGCTATAATTTTCTGCTTACATTTCTTGTTGTAGATCTCTCAGTTTTAATTTCCTGTATGCCATAGTGAAAAACTATAATTTCGTGCTTACATTTATTGATATAATTTCGTGCATGCACATTCATTTCTACAACCCTATGTAGGTTGGGTTTGTTAATCTAGATACTGCTATAAGGAATGCACGTTATCGTGTTTGGGTTTACTTTAATAGTATACTGGATAATTGAAATCTTTGACAATTAATATAACAGTCATGTAATTTTCAATTTTGTAAATGAATTTTTTAAATCCTAACGACCCTATGATGCTAGCTGATGTGTCCGCTACCCTTAGCGTTATAAATGTGATTCTAAATTTGACAAGTCACAAGAAAAATGAACGAAGTGTTAAAGAACCTTCTGAAATTAGACAACAATGGAGGGATGCACATATGTATTGAATCTTGTGAGGAGGGGAAGACGATGTGTCCCTTATCATAGGATGAGTGACTGTGCCTTCTATAATTTAGTAGGTTTGCTAAGGACCAATGGGTCACCTCGAGATACACGGTGGGTTTGTGTGGAAGAGCAGTTGGCAATATTTCTATATATATGATAGGACACAAGTCCAAAAAAAGGGTGTACACGATTGATTTTGTGCATTCGGGGAAAAACAATATCTAGATACTTCAATCTCATACTTGGTGATATATTAATTGTACACGATCGAATGATGAAGCAATCCGGCTCTGAGACTCCAATTGAGATAAGAGAGAAAACTGATTGGTTTCCTTATTTCCAGGTAACTGTGACCTATAATAAGGTTATTAGTTGCTTCCTAAATTTTATATTTAAAATAACTAACACAATTTATTAAATTGTAGGACTTTATTGGGTTGATAGATAAGACCCGCATTCAAGCAACATTGCCTTTATCAGAGGCAGACCGCTTTAGGGGTACGAAAGATACACTAACCCAAAACATATTAGCCACCGCTACACCAAATAAAAAGTTCATTTATGTGTTAGCTTTAGCTTGTTGGGAAGGGTGTCACGGACTTAGTATTTTAGGCTACACTTCGATCCGTGCGGCACACTATCTTCCTCCTCGAAGAGTCGTGCAATCCTTCCCCCAACGCTTAACTAGATCGCTAGGACACTATTGAGAATATTGTGGAGCAAAAGGGAGAGAGAGAGAGTGGAAGTATAAAAACTTCACTATACTAGAAAAGATTACAACTTTGGGTGGTGAGGAACAAATGAGTCTTCCCCTTATTTATAATGGCTCATAGAGCTTTACATGGAAACTTCAGGAATAAATATTCTAGGGATTATTCTTCCTACCATACTGGAATCGGCATATTCCAGGATTATTCTCTAAGGCATAAAAGAAAACTTCATAGGCCATCCAGAAAGATCTTGGGTCATCTAGAATGATCTTGGGCCTTCCAGAGAAATCCACCGTCTTCTAGAGAGTTCCGCCATCTTCTAGAATGTTCCGGAAGCTTCCTGCTTAACCTTCGTCCGTGCAAGGTTATGCAAGTCCGTCTCGGTGGGGCACAAACTTTTGTGCATGACATTCTCCCCCACCTGTTTCGTCGACGTCCTCGTCGACTGTAACGACCCTCTCCGCCCTAGCGGAACGCCGATTCAAACGGCAAGTACAACGACTCAAATGAGTCGTCGACTCGAAGAGTTGCGTTGACCCGATGAAGTATCGATGCAAATCGATGCAAGAGTATGTTGGCCCAAGAAGCTTTGAGTCGAATTAAATCAATACATCGAAATGATGCAAGGCATAAGTCCAATTCGAAGAAATACCGACTTTAGTTGATTTCGTGCGCAGGCTACGTTCTTACGCTGAATTATAAGAGGTCGACATTTTGCCTTATTCTAAATAGTGTCCGCGAAACCAAACTATTGCCTTGCAACAAACTAAGGCAAAGTCACTGGACTCGGTCCATCAAGAAGAATTCAAACTTAAGACTTTCAAAGGCGCGCTCAGAGTATCGCTCGGCCGATGAGATCATCGCTAAGGTGGGTGGCTCCGATGAACATGTCTTTGCTTAGCCTAGACACAATAATAATACGGACAATATTGTTAGAATTGCTAGGCGATAACTCTATGCATGCTAATAAAATGACTCAACGCACCTAGCTAAGGGAATAATCCCATCTGGTATGCTTGTGTAGAACTTGGAAATGAACTTGAAAAATTACTCGAAACCTCACACCGCACTCCACGCTCGTGCCAACGCACAGCTTACGTTTCGAGTAGACTTACTGATGCGTTCACTTACGAACGAAATGCTTGTCACTTAGATCGTACCACAACTTGAAGTACAAAACAATTAATGCTCCACTAAAATGAGGCAGGAAGACTATCAATATAGTTGTTCTGAGCAGAGTACTAGAAACATGGAAAGACTTCGAGACCGTTGGGTCGCCAAGACGGTTCTCGTACAGGGAGCTGTAAAATGAATGAATAAGTGAATGAACGAATGAAATGAATGAATAAGTGAATGAATAAATAAATGAATGAACAAGTGAAAGAAAGAATGAAAGAAGGAAAGAATGATTAGCGACAGGTATTGTCGGGGACGTGCAACGGGGCTCGCTACCGCACTGCACGAACGCCGCCGCCAACCTAGTTGATAATACATTATGGCTCATGACAGTCCGACATGATAATTAGCTCTAGACAACCCGAAAAGTTAATCTAATATGGCTCAATGACAGCCCTTGGCTCAAGACAGCCCAACAAGTTAAACTAAAAATGAGAATACGAAATGGTCGCGGACAACTCGTACACGAGTGACAAGATGAAGGATTCCAAGGCCACGATCACGACATCGTGGACGACCTAGACGGAACCATGGCTTACGGACGGCTTGTGTGCGGGCTCGGGCACACAAGAGGCGTTAGGCCGGATGTTGCGTAACCTATCAGGATGTACCAGCCATCACACTTGATAGGTAACGAATACCATAAGTAAATGTCAAAATGGCTCACATAGCCAGCGACCGATGCATATAGACTAAGTGGGCTTGCTGGTGGCAATCCACGTGTGAGACCTTGCATTGAAACAAGAACTCTGACTAAGCTGAACATGCTATATTACTGAATGAAATATATCTGAACAACGTTTTGAGTATAACACATCCTGACAACTTAAGTAAGCTGAACAACTGAATAACTGAGTGAACATGAACATCGAAATAAAGCTTTTAGAATATAACAGAACGTTGACAAATTGAGTACTTCGTCCACCTAAGGCAGGAACACGCTCTCGACACATCTTGAAAGCTTATACGAACCGTTAAGTCTTTACGTATACTATGTTGGCTAACTTGGTTTACCTTGGACAGGGAAGATCGTACGGTAAGTATGATAAGTTGTGCATGTTATTCATATGCGACACTTGATATCAGTAACACGAGATAGGCTTTAAATCATATGCCATGAAACTGATCCTAAGACAAGAACAAAGAAGACAATAACTGATAGATGGTGCACAAAAGTAAAATTGAACGTGTTTGGTAATGATAGCGAGTGGGCGAGCTAGCCTCCCCAACAGTGCATAACAATGTACTTATAACCACAAAGATTGTTTCAGACTGCAGAAGAACCTCGTCGGGTGCGGAGACTCCTCTCGAACGTACTAAGGCGCGGAGCCAACTCTGGAGCCTTTGAGCGTTACAAAAGAACAGAAACACCATATACAGGACATAATGTATCGGAAAATCGCGTGAATCATTCCATGTTGTAAGCCACTTGGCACGCCTTTTATGTTTCAGAGAGAGAGAGCTTGAGCGAATTGTAATCTCGGCCTAACGCTGCTTATAATACTTCTCGAGTATCAATAAAGAGCATGTTTTTGTTTCAACTTGTGTTATTTACTTTCCGCTGCAAATGGGGACACTCTGTGCGACTCTGTAGCCTAGCTTTAAATCGACCGTTTCTGGGCTTGGCTTTGCACGAGCGCAACCTAGGCTCGTGCGGCATTACGCCTTAGCGAGGATGATCGGTCCTACGGGACCGTAGCACATCGACGGGTGCAACAAGTCTTGGAACGATGTCCACCCTCTTAGGCATGGTCGCTGCTCGTCGTCCCTTCTTTGTACGACTCGTGCGGCGCTTCCATTTGCCCATCTTCTCCTCAAGATCGAAAGCAAACTGGTTCGCCGCACCAACTTTGGCCTTGGTTTGTGCCCTCCTCGGCACAGGATGAATCTCGTGCGGGTTATCGAGTCGTCGATCCCCCTCGTCTCGTGACCGCACTTGGTTCTGTACACCTCCGCACATGCGAATCCTATTGTACGCGTTTCGACACGAATGTCCCCCAAGAGCTTTGAGCAACTCCTTGCACGAGTTACTCCGCCTCGTTGCCTCTGCCGCCGTGCAGCTTGTGACACACATCTCTGCACTCGTGCCTATCCCAGTAGCACGGTCCACCTCCCTTCGCGGAAGTGGTTCCTCGGGACGTCCCTTTACAACACCATTGGTATCGCAAGAAAGCCCTTCTCCTCGAAGCCATCATTCTTCTCGAGCACCGCTATGTATGCCATCCCCATTTTGTCATCCTTCTTGAGCTGAGTAGTGGAGATAGATTTCCCCTTCGAAGGCTTGCCTCGTGCACCTTTTGACCATGTACGACGAGCCTTCCTCCATGAAGTTGACAATCCCAAATGTGGCATCGGAATCGCCTTAGCCGCGATAAGGAAATCCATGCCCAGTATCATCTTGAAGTCATCCAGCGATGGAACAGAAAAATTGGAAACACCCGACCAATTTTCTACAGCTATGCGGACCCCCTTCACTACCCCCTGCACGGGGAGCGCCTCCGCATTGACCGCCTTCATCATGTCTGAATCTTCCAGTATCATCTTAAAATTGGCAACATCCGACCAATTTCCTACAGCTATGCGGACCCCCTTGGCTACGCGCGCCTCCGCATTGACCGCCTTCATCATGTCCGAATCTTTCTCCAAGGCTAGACCCAAGCGACGGACCTCCGCGCCCGTTATGAAGTTATGAGTGGCGCCCGTGTCAACCAACGCCCGTGTGCTCATGCCATTGATCCTCACGCCAACGTACATGAGCTCCCTGCTCGGAGCCCTCAACACAACAGACTTGGCCTTCACGGCGTTGAGTAAGCGCAACGCTCCCACGTGCGCTCCCACTTGGCACTCTTCGTCCTCCACCTCCTCGCTTTGGACGACATTCACACGCATGCTCCTCAACGGACAATCTCGAGCAAAGTGCTTCTCTCCGCATATGAAGCACGAAACAACTCGCTCGGTTGGGTTTCTCGTGCTTCTTTCCCTCGGACGGACCCTCCTTAGGAGAGCTCTCCCGATCTCCCCCACAATTCTCCTTGGTGGACTTTGGCTTGGCCTCGGCATCCTTTTCGTCCCACATGTACTCGACGAGCCGCTCAGCTGTTGCCACGGCGGTGTTCAAGTCTTGCACCCTCTGTCGCTGCAATTCTTGAGTCGCCCACGGTTTGAGTCCATCGAGGAAGAAGAACAAACGATCCTCCTCGTCCATGTTAGATATCGCGAGCATCAAGCATGTGAACTCCGCAATGTACTCCTTGCTCGCCCCGGTATGCTTGAGTTGTCGCAAGCTCTGCCTCGTTGCAAACTCCACATTCTCCGGATAGAATTGAGACATGATCTCCTTCTTGAGATCCTCCCAAGTCTCTATCGAGCACAAACCCTTCTCGGCCTCCATGCACCTTCGACGCCACCACTGCATCGCATCGTCTGTGAAGTAGAGTGAAGCAATATCCATCTTCTCGACGTCATCGTTGATGTGCGACGCCTTGAAGTATCGATGCACGTTCCACAAGAAGTTCTCAACTTCTTTGGCATCTCGCACCCCGCTGAAGAATTTTGGCTCGAGTTATATTTCTTCGCCTCGGTGCCTCCCTACTCGAAGGTCTACCGTTCGCAACGACCTTCTCCAAGATGGCAATTTTGGTCTTGAGTTCTCCACAACTCTCGACCACGGTCTTTAGCTCCTCGTAGTCTTGGACTTTCCTACGCAAATCCTCAATCTCCCCACGATGCCCCTTGAGCCCCTCCTCAAGTGCGGATCAGATCTCTTGGAATTGCTCCCGAAAGATTACCATGGACGAAGCAACATCACTCTCCAACCCATCGAAGTATCTTTCTAGCCTCGTGTTGCTTTGCTCCACGGAGCCCATGCGCATCTCCATATCCCTCGAATCCGTCTCCAAGACTCCAACACGCTCGGCAAGGTCAGCAAGGCTATGCTCCGCCATAGACTCCTTGCTATTGCCCTTCTTGTGCGTCTTGGCGTGCCCCTCCTTAGGCGTGGGTCCCTCCTGAACGTTCTCGGATGTAGACATGGCACCAACCGACCTTCGCTCTGATACCACTTGTCACGGACTTAGTGTTTTAGGCTACACTTCGACCCGTGCAGCGCACTATCTTCCTCCTCGAAGAGTCGTGAAAGCCTTCTCCCAACGCTTAGCTAGATCGCTAAGGCGATATTGAGAATATTGTGGAGCAAAAGAGAGAGAGAGTGGAAAGTATGAAAACTTTACTATACTAGAAAAGATTACAACTTTGGGTGGTGAGGAACAAATGAGTCCTCCCCCTTATTTATAATGGCTCATAGAGCTTTACATGAAAACTTCTGGAAGGAATATTCCAGGGATTATTCTTCCTATCATACTGAATCGGCATATTCCAGGATTATTCTCTAAGGACATAAAAGAAAACTTCATGGGCCATCCAGAAGGATCTTGGGCCATCTAGAATGATCTTGGACCTTCCAGAGAAATCCACCGTCTTCTAGAAAGTTCCGCCATCTTCTAGAATGTTCCGGAAGCTTCCTGCTTAACCTTGGTCCGTGCAAGGTTATGCAAGTCCGTCTCGATGGGGCGCAAACTTTTGTGCGTAACAAGGGGCTTCTAATAACTCTGCAATGTTCAAAGATGCCATATGTAGACCACCGCCAAATGGACTAAGAGTCATTCAAGGTAATACCTGTTACATTGGTGACTTATTACAAGCAAAATATCCTAATATTTAATTTTGGTAATTGTAAAAAGTGTTAAATCTATGTATGTAGGGAAGTACTACCTAGCGGATGCAGATATACAATAATGTCTAGATTCATAACCCCTTGTCATAGGGTTAGGTACCATTAGTCCCAAACAAGAGGTCGTAAGCCTAGGAATGCAAAGGAGTTTTTCAATCATAGACATTCAAAACTATGTAGTAAAATTAAATGTGCATTTGGTACGCTGGAGATTCGTTTTTGTATTCTTGATGAGAAGAAATCCCACTCTTTCTCTACCAATGTTGACCTTGTAATAGCTTGTTGTGTTTTGCATAATTTATATAGTTGACCCTCATAATTGCTTAGTTCTTGAGGACGGTAACGTCGAGGCAACGATGGATGACGATGCTGAAATTCTCTTTCACTGTGACCAATTTTTCGAAAATACTTCTCAAAGTCTAGCAAAGAACTTTGAAGAAGGCTTGAAAATATTTTCGTGACGATATTGCTGCACAAATGTGGCACGACTAATGTAATTAAATTGATACATAATCGTGTCTGTTGTAATATATTTCTTGAAACTAAAGTTATGTTTTGTAATAACCTATACTTTCTAAGTTGTATACTATGTTGTAATATATTCATATGTACAAAACTGTTCATCGCATGTAATATGGTTAACAGAAGAAATGTCGAACTTTTTCAGACTACCCAAGAATGGGAAACATGTTAACAACCCGTTTTCTTCCCAAAACTAAGGAGCCCTTCGTTGGTCTCAAGTGACAACTCATTACCGAATAAAATTAGGGTAGGATTGTGGATCCATATATAGATTCATATTAGTATATCCAAAGTGAATGTTCTAATCCCGAAGGAGGACCCTACGAGTTTGGTGCCACTTCCCCTTCAAAGAATAATGCAAAGAGGGGAAAAGGAGTTACGGGTATGGATTCAACTAACAAACGTTGGCAAGAACCACACAATGACTTGCTTCTCAAAGTACTTTGTGATGAGGCACACAATTGTGGTAAGCCAGATAAAAACTTCAGGAGAGCCACCTTACAAAAAGCGGCTATTCTCGTGAATGGTAAGTTTAGGGAGAACCACACTAGTGAAAACGTTCATAATCACCTTAGAAGGCAAAAGGCAAGATGATTGAAAATCTTGAAGGCTAAAGACCTTTTCGGGGCTGGTTGAGATGATGAGACCAAAACTGTAGTTTTTGGGTGATGCACCATGTAACGACCTTGAGAAGGTACCAAATCAGTTTTTTAGGATAAAAATCCTCCTTGCAATTTATTTTATAAAATGTATAGGCTCATCTTGTATTTATTTTCGTTATATAGGTTAAATCAAAGTTGTGTAAGCACATCAACAAACCAATAAACAATTATGATTATTTGTGGGGAAGACCATGCAATTGGTAGTCAGACTAAAACCAATTATGAACAATATGGAGGTAACAAGGAGTATATTGACCTTGGTATTAGGAATGAGGACCCCCAAGATCAACATAGGCAACCTATACCATCTTCTGTCCCCATAACGGGTAGATCACAAAGCTCGTCGAGTAGTAAGCGTCGTAGAGAGTCGACAGATGAATACATGCCTAACTTGATATTCTCCTTGAAATGATGGTGAGGCATTAGAAACTGGGTTTATGGGGCTCACGTAGAGAAGTTGGATAGTAAAATGTGGGATCTGGGTCTGTTTTGAGGAGGATGTTATGACAACATCATATGATCATCTTACTGCAAACATACGTGATGGGAAGAGGTTTATTGGTTTGCCCCAATCATAATGCATCAAATGGGTGGAGGATTAAAAAATCAAGAATTTTCCTCCACCAAATGACTACTAGTGTTATCCTAGTTTCTTCTAGCTGCTGGTTTTTTTAACCAAGACTTAGTATCTATATGATATACAGGTTCGGGAAAAACTCACTCTATGCTGGCATGAATCCATCCAGACAGACATGTTATTTTGCTACTCAACATGCCCAAGCATGCAAGCACACAATTATGTTTTATATTCTGCCACAAAACTTGTTTGGTGTTGCCATTCATATTCAGGATATTCAAGATATTATATACATATATATATATATATATATATATATATATATATATGCAAATGACCTCTAGCCTAGTGGTTAAGAGATGCATGCAGCCCGAGTGGTCAGGAGTTCGAATCCCAGTGGGAGCGATTCCAGAAACAATTTACCTGGTTCCAATATATATATTTTTTTTGGAAAAAGGGTAAATTTTATTCCACTATCAGCGAATAAGGCTACAACATAGAGATACAATCCCAACTCAGGGGGACATAACTAGCACATCCGACTCAATGTTATGAAGGATGCCCATCGGTGGGGTGATCAGTCCCTCATAAATGCGCCGGTTCCTCTCCCTCCAGACATGCCAAACTGATGCAGCAAGCCTCAATCTTGCACGTCTGGCCCAAATCTGCTCCTGGCCCCTGCGATCTCCAATCCACTTAAGGATTTCTCTGAAGTCACGCTCCCTTCCAACTCCACCCAAGTATCTCCGGCTCTGCTATGCCCAGATGCTCCACGCCACATGGCACTGAAAGAACAGATGCCCTATGGATTCATTCTCTGTCTCACACAAAACACACTTTGGGTCAGGGACTGGGACCCCGAACCGAAGCAGTCTGTCCCTAGTAAGCATCCGGCCCATCACCAGTTTATATGCAGACAGTTGCATCTTCCTGGCTAGGCCCTTCCCCCAGATAAAGCCGTACTCCTCGATCTCATCGAAGTGGGAACGAACAAGATCGTAGCAGCTGCTAAATCTGAACTCCCCAGCACCCTCCGTGGAGCCGGGAGGGGCCGAAACCCAGACGTCAGTCAGTGCAGCAGGAGTGATCTGTACCTGCCTGATCTCCCCTCCTAACTGAGCGGTGAAACGATACTCCTCTGGCCTCCAGACCCCACCACTGATGATGTGCCTACAAGTCAGACCTCTGTACGCCACACCGTCCATCTGGGGACCCAGAATCTCCAGAAGGGACTGACCTGCAATCCACGGATCAAGCCATAGGTCCGTCTCTCCTCCCTCCCTCATCTTCCTCCGAATAGCCTTCCGAAGTACAGGTCGGTTCCTCAGGATATGCTTGAAAGCCACAGAGAAGTTGTTGTCTATTTCACATACCCAGAAGTTCCTTCCCCGAAGGTACCGACTAGACATCCAAGCCGACCAAAGAGAACCGCCCTGAAGGAACCTCCACGCCAGCTTGATCCCCGCCGCCTCCCTGACAGATACTAGAGAGCGCAGACCCACACCTCCCCCCTTCCTAGGTCGACAGAGCTGCTCCCAAGAGATGGCATGAATCCCCCCATGCCATATGAACTTGGCACATATGCCCTCAATCTTTCTGATAGTAGCCAAAGGTACCAGAATAGATTGGAGCCAGAATAAAGCAATAGCAGATATAACCGATCGTACCAGCTCAATACGCCCTCCAAAAGATAGGCCAGCCGCCTGCCAGCCCTCTACCCTCCTCTGCGCAAAGTCCACCAGACTCTGGCATTCTCGGTCCTTCGCGTAGTTGACAGATAGGGGCACCCCCAGATATTTCACCGGAAGATCTCCCTTTTCCACCCCAAGCTCCAGGACCCGTTCCTCCTTCAAAGTGCAAGAGCTGTTTAAGTAAACTTTGCTCTTGTCTCTGTTCAACCGAAGACCCGATAACCGTCCGAACTCCTCCATCACCACCGCAAGCTCCCTCATCCCTCGCATGGAAGGCCTCATCAATACCAATAGATCATCCGCATATATGAGATGAGACCACTGGTGAGACCCTGCTGTATATCGGTACAATCCTCTCCCGATGCACCGCGATGTCCATCAAGCAGGTAAAATACTCCATCACAAGGGTGAATAGGTAGGGGAAAAGCGGGTCCCCTGACGAAGCCCCCTGCTACTGCCAAAGAACCCGTAGGGTATATCCTGAATGAGAACCGAGAATGTAGGTGAGGTGATGCACTCCCTGACTCTGTCCACCCATGCCTCGGAGAAGCCCATCGCACCCATCAAATGGCAGAGGAAGTCCCTGTTGACGGTGTCGTATGCTTTCCTCAGGTCGAGCTTCACACACACCTTCATCCCTCCTGGCTTGTGGAACTCCCGAATCATCTCATGAGCCAGCAGGCTATGCTCAGCAATAGACCGCCCCTTGATGAATGCCGCCTGATTCCAAGAAACCAGACCCTGCATAGCGTCCTCCATCCTCCTGCACATAAGGTGAGTAATTATTTTGTACAAGTAATTACAGCAAGCAATCGGTCGGAAGTCAGCAAGGGAAGTTGCCCCCTCCTTCTTGGGAACCAGCGTCAGGAAGGTGTGGTTCAGCTCCTTCAGGAGCTTGCCCGTCTCAAAGAACTCCTGTACAGCCTCTAGAACCGGGGCCTTGAGGGCACCCCAATGTCGCTTGTAGAAGCCGCTAGAGAAACCGTTC
Organism: Iris pallida; assembly: GCA_029216955.1. Taxonomy (NCBI): domain Eukaryota; kingdom Viridiplantae; phylum Streptophyta; class Magnoliopsida; order Asparagales; family Iridaceae; genus Iris; species Iris pallida. The sequence goes on along the minus strand of JANAVB010022593.1, from coordinate 989,762 downwards.
GGCCCAGGGGACTTGGAAGCATCAGCCTGCATCACAATCGCTTCCACCTCTGCCATCCGGACAGGAGCCATAAGAAGACTGTTACCATACTCAGTAATCAACGTCTTCGTAGTCAGCTGCGGGAATACAGTGGGATAGTCCGTCTGATGATACAGCTCAGAGTAGAACCGGACAGCCTCCTCCTGGATAGCAACATGGTCGGTCACAAGACGTCCATCCCTGTCTAGAAGTCTCTGGATGCAGTTCCGGTGTTGGCGAGCCCGAATGACATCATAGAAGAATTTGGTGCAACGGTCCCCATCCTTGAGCCAGGAGCATTTGGCCCGTTGGGCCGCACTAATCTCCTGCTGGAGTCGCAAGGTGTTGACCTCTGCAGCCATCTTCTTCTCTCTAGCCGCCATCTCTCCACTCATCATGTCTCCCTGAAGGTCTGACTGCAGGTCTCTCAGCTCCGCCTCCTTCTCCTGTAAGGAGGTCCGGGGGAGGGCCCACACCCAGTCTCTGATGGCGCGTTTGGTCTTCTTCAGCCTGTGAGCCATACAGAACTGAGCTGTGCCGACCACATCCTGACAAAGACCCCCCGCCACAGTCTCCTCATAGCCAGCCGACAGGAACCAACTGTTGTCATACCTGAACGGACGAGCTCTCCATCTGGGTCTCTCCACGAAGCGCACCAGGATCGGCGAATGGTCACTGGTCCCCGCAGGAAGCCCCTCAGCCACAGCAGAGGGGAATAGGCGGAACCAGTCACTGTTCCCCAAAGCACGATCAAGCTGGCATGCCACCCTGCTAACCACCGCCTTGTTGTGCCACGTCCATATGTGCCCACCCTCTCCAGACCCCTGAGCCCGGACTGGAGAAGACAGGACTGAAAGTCTGATAGAATCTGGTCCGGGACCGGCCGCCCCCTGTAATGCCCGTAGTTCGCATTACGTATTGGGAATACGTGTACGTATTTCGGGCTCGTATTTTGGTTTGTCATAATTAGTTAGCCTTGGACTTTTTTTATTATTTTTATTTTTGCATGTTGCATTAGCATGGTTCATCATGGCATTGCATTGGCTTGGTTTGGTTCGGTTTAGTGGGTTTGGCTTGGTTTGGTCTTATGAGGAGAACCACTCCCACCTACCACTCCCACCATAAATATCTATCCCACTCTCTCTCTTCCATTATTGCTCATTACTCATTTCTTCTTCTCCATCTTTACTCTTCACCTACCAGGAGAGAGTGGAGAGCTTAGACAAGTGCATCTTGCTTCATGGAGGAACCCTATTTTTATTGTTCCATTGTTTTTCTCATGAGTTTCTAACCCACTTTAGTACTTGTCATTTTTCATTCCATGGTTAAATTTTTGTAGATCTAGTTTTGTGGTATTTTTGGTTCCCAGGATTTTTGATCCATCAAACTTGCATTTTAAGTTGATGATCCCATGATTTCAGAGAAGTTCGTTAGGTCCAATTTGACCTATGGGATTTTGCGGAACAGCATGGGCATTTTTAGCTCAGCCGCATGCTCATGCTAGAAATCAAAGGCCTATAATAATATTTTTCCAAGCTCAGCCGCATAGGCCAACTCAATTGCTGGCCATTAAATTAATGCCTTTTTTTCCAAACACGTACACTTAGCATCAGCCGCATGAGAAAGCATTTAATGCAATGCTTGTTTCCATAATGCATTCTTAAAGCATTAGATAATGCTTGGCTTCAGAAATGGCATTGAATGCACTTTGTTAGCATATTAAATAAATGCTTGTGTCAGAATGCATTGAATGCAATTCCTAGCATTTTTCTAACTAGCCGCATGGGACAAGCATTATTTGAATGCAATTTTCTAATGCCTTTGTTAAAGAGCCGCATGAGAATGCATTGTTAATATATTATTGAAAGAGCCGCATGAGAATGAATTTTGAATGCATTTAATGCATTTAGGCCCTTACTACTTTATGTTTTATGCTAGCATTAAAGCATTCAGACAAGAGCCGCATAAGAATGAATTTTGAATGCATTTAATGCATTTAGGCCCTTATTACTTTATGTTTTATGCTTTAATTGTTTGGTTAAAGCATTTCCTTATCCTTTAAATGATTGGTTAAAGCATTTGTCTTAATGCTTTAATGCTTGGATTAAGCATTCTGGAGATGCCAGACGCATGGCCACTATTTCTTTATTATTTGTTTGTACTTTCATGCAAGCAATGTGAGGGTGAGCCGGATAGGCTTCTCTTCTCCCACTATCTAATGTTTGGGTCACGTGACCATTAATTAGGTAGCTCACGTGAACCTTTTCTTATTGCATTAATTGTGGGGGGTCCCATATAGCTTCCTTTAGTTGACTTACTTGCTGAAGTGGGAGTTTGCATTTAAATGAGGGTCCCACTGTCTTTTGTCTTATTTGATAGTTACCTACTTATTGTTTCCTGGCCGCATGGGGTCCCTCCCACTCTTGGCCGCATGCACCATTGTATGCTAGCCGCATATGGCTTGCTGGCCTTAAATGTTTGACTAATTGCATTTAAATAATTTCGGAACCGCATGGGTGGCCTCCCACTCTCTTTGACCGCATGTTTGTTCTCCTACTTTTGGACCGCATGGGTCCCACTTGATTTGTTTAATGTTTTATTTGTCTGAATTGTGGTCAGAATTTCTTCCCACTTCCAACATGAAAATTGTAGAGTTTCTCCTTGGCTTCAAGAATATATATATATATTATTATATTATTATTTAATTTGCTCAAGTTTCTTCCCTCCTTGATAAATGGCATGACTTGATAGTGACCCGCCGTGGTGCACTCCCGACATGATAACTTGAACTGACAAATTTACATGATAACTTGGCATGTTAATTCTTGATAGTGGCCCGCCGTGGCGCACTCTTGACATGATAAACCTGACATGATAGCTCTCGAAATGTTGTTGCGACGGCTAACACGACTTGACAAGATTGAATAACTTGGACACCGTGGACGATTGTGCTTGTACAAATGAACCCGTCTTGTCTTGCATCATGTCTAGGATGGGGACCCCTGAGTACCACGGTCAGGGGCACCCACTGAATTCGACTAAGGCTAATCACTAGAATAATCCAGTAGTCATGAAGAGATTTTCCAGCTACAGCAATCCCGTTATCTGGGCGCCCCACTTGGGATCTGTAGCCTGCCGTCGAGTAGGGCACATTTCCAGCACACTGTCATGTGTTGCACCCTCTAAGTCACCTAAGGATACATGCGTTTCCTGGACGATGTACCCACTTGAGTTCAACCCCTAATTGCGTCCGGATAGCCTGGATGGTCTGCAGGGCTTGTGGCTGTGGAATAATCTCACTGCATCTTGCTAGTAATTAGGCCTGTGATAACCCTAGTTAGTTAACTATCAAGCCGTACTCTTTGCTTGGCCGTGATTGATTGGATGGAGTCTAGTCCAGCCTTGTCTCGTCCCGATCCTGTATAAGGTTATGACATGACATGATTACTCGTGCTTTACTTTAATTCAATATCAAGATTATTACATGTCCCGATTTCTTAATTTATCCTGCCGATAAATGGTGGGAGAAACCAAGTTCGGTTCAGACGAAGGGTTACAACCCCGGTCCTTGTTTGGTTTACGGGTTGTAACCTGGTTATCTGAATAGTCCCATGGTTATCCCATCGTATATCACCTGTCCTGTTTTCCTTAATTGTTGTCTTTATTTTATATTATTACTCTTGTGCTGATTGCTGGTTTTAGTTCCTAAGTGAAGCCTCCTTTGTGGCACTTGCTCTTTCTGGGATCTGACCCAGCTGGTTTTGTATGGCCAGATACCAGAGCGGCTCCAGAGGATCTACCGAATCTCCAGCCACATGGTGACCACTAGACGGAATCCTGGCAACGAGTGGGTTATTTTTGGCTCTTCCACTTTATTGTAAAATTATTCTTTTGAGGCGTTTAGCCGCCGAGCCAGTGTTAGCTCGTGTACATTTTACTTACTGTCTGCCTACGGGTTGTAACATGATTGGCAACCTAGGGTTGATCATGTATGACTAAAACTCTTGCTAGTCCTCACATTTTGTAACGACTAGCTTCATGATCAGCTGAATATGTAATGTTTGGGACGCCTTACTATTGTACATTTGGTGATCTTACATCTTGTAACATTTACTTACTTGCTTGTGATTGAGACACTAGGCTTGTTATTGACCCTAAGAGACTGATGGCTTGTAGATAAACCCTCATATATCTAGACAGCCGTGACCGTATAGTGGAGTGGATTCCATTTCATTATACGTAGCTGGCTATGTCTGCCCCCGCTCTCCAGTATTCTGGTTCTGGGGCGTGACACCCCCCCCAGCTTCTCCCCCCTGTATAGCGTGGCATTGAAGTCTCCCATAACAAGCAGGGGGAGATGACGATGCACCGCCAACATACTCAGCCTAATGATGTCCTGCCACAAGGCCTCCCGCAGCCTCCTGTCATTGTGCCCATAGACAGCACCAAGTAAGAATCGGAACCCACCCTTGTTGGCGAAGGAGATAGCCACCAGCTGGTCAGTCATGAAGACCTCCTCCCCCTCCCAACTAGCTTCGTTCCATCTAACCCAGATTCTCGCCATATCACAAGACCAAGGTTGTGGAGCTGGACCCAGTCCGTAGGAGTTCTACGAGACAGGGTTTTCGCCCCCCTGATCTTAGTCTCTAGTAAGATCGAGATTTCACACTTCTCCTTCCTCAGCACCTCACTAATCTCCCTCCATCTCCCCAGAGAACAGCCCCCCCGGACATTCCAGGCAAGGACCGACATCTATTCCGCGGGTGGGATCCCCTGAACATCCTCTGAAGGTGCACCCGGGGAGAGTGCAACCTCCATATCTCTGGACTCCTCATCTCTATCCCCCTGATGTAGAGGCTGAGCAAGGGCCGCTGCCCAATGCGGATCCCCCTGTTGGGGAGGCTGAGCTAGTTCCGCTACCCATTTCGGGTTGACCTTCCACACTCTCTCAGCCCCACCTTGTCCGCTGTCCTCACTTTGCGACTCCGTAGCCTGGCGCTTCCGACTGTATACCTGAAGCGCTAAAGTGTTACCCTCTCCGTTTCGCCTGTCCTCCTGTCCCATACTCCTGGTGGTCATAGTCCTCGTTTCCGTATACTCAACCATCGCCCCTGCAAAAAGCGCCGTCGGAGACTCCTCGTTTTCCCCAGAAACGGGAAAAGGATCTGCCTCCATCTCATCCTCCATCAAGCCCGCCTTGTCAACTACAGGGGTACCAACTACACCACCTGTCTCCTGCACTGCCTCCTCCGTCACCACCTCAGAAGCTCCTCCTCCCGCACACTCGGGAGATGCCCAAAGCAGACACACGCCGGGCATCTGGGGGGAACCCACTCATACTCCACCTTCTGCATCAGGATCTGGCCAGTAGGGGTCCGGTACTTCGACTGCTCTGGCAGGTCCAGCCTGGCGTCAATCTCCACAAATACCCGAGCATACATCAATCTAGTCCTGAAGGCGGTGGCATCGTCCGCCTTAATCGGCTTACCAATGAGGCTGGCAAGTCTCATAAGAAGGGGACACTCCACAAGCGAACCGGGAATTCAGGAAACCGAACCCACACAGGCACCGCATTCAGCACCTCCTTCTCGCATCTCAAGTCAGGGGTCCATTGCTTCAGTATGATGAGACGTCCATCAAACGTCCATGGCCCTCCCTGGAGGATCCGAGCCACATCTTCTGCCATCCCAAATTTAACGAAGTAGAAGCCGTTCTCCTTGGAGAAGAACTCCATGCTACCCTTCGGCCGCCAGACTCTATCCGCATAACCTCGGATCTGCCCGTAGAAGGGCTTGCTCCCCAACACATATAACAATAAAAGTATTCTCCCAAAATGCCGTCACCTTCGCCACTTCCTCACCCGAAAAGTCGGCACAGAGCTCACCCCCAACCGCCATAGGTGCAACATACTCCATCGATGCTTGCAACCCCCACCTTGCACGCATCTGCCCAGGACACAGGCCGCGGGCCCGAACTTCGAGGAAGGATCGTCGGGGCCGGCCGGGCACTCACGTTCGCAGCAGTCCCTCTCACCCCGATAACTGGGGAAGCCGCCCCTGCTGACCCCTTCGCTCGAGGCCTCCACGTAGTCCTGGCTTGTCCCTCCCGTCCCCCTGTGTGCGCCTGGCCCACCGTTGGTCCTGTTCTCCTGGCTATCCCTGACCTCCTGTCCGATCCCTGCGTAGAAGCTAGGCCCCTCCTAGTCTCAGAGATTTGCGATCGTTGCCCACCTCCTCGTCTTACCCTCCGATTTTGGACCGTAGTCCAAGCCCCCTCCTCACTCTGTCCATCCTCCATTCCAGCCACCGTGTCCGTCGATTTCCTTTGGGCGGTAAACACCATAGGGGAGCCCCCAGAGCAACCGCCGTCGATCCACCGGCCGAACCCGTGGTGGCGTCGCTGCCGTCCGCAGCCCTCCCCGGCCACCCCCCCACCTGGGGTGGGTCGCCGGCGTCCGTCCGCCCCCGGGGGGGTTCGCCGGACCCCCCCGGCCGCCCTCTGGCCGCCAGCGGCCTGCTGCACGCGAGCAGCAGCAGCTACCCATTTTTCCGGCGGCCGGCCGTCGCCGCCCGCCTCCAGCCGATCGCCGCCGGCCTCCGCCGCCACCCCCTTGCCCTTCCCCCGGTCCGGAGGTCGATTGGCCGCCTCCTCGCTTCGATTTGGTGATGCCCTAGCAGAGCTAGGGTTCGCTTCCGTCTCCGTCATCATTTTTCCTTAGTATATATATAATATTCAAGATATTCTGGCACTTTGCTGAAATTTCTGCCACCAAACTTGTGTACCTAATTTTTAACCCTATGGCATGCTTACATTGCACATATGCAAACTTTAGAGTAGAAAATCATGGCTATGTTGTTCATAACCATGGTTTTAGAGTTTATACAAATTGGCCCGAATGCTACACTCAAGTCCATAACCATTGTTTTAGAGGTGCTTGCTACTTCAAGTATCAAGATAGGCAGGAGCCTTTTGGCTACTTCCAAAAGCCATTATATGCAAAACAACCTTTGCATAATGTGAACACACCACAACCCGGACATGTGGACAGCTTCAATATGAATCAGATTTGGACTTTCTATGTCATCAGCTTACTCATTATTATCTTGTATATGTTTGCACTTTAGAATGCATTATGGACCTATAAACAGTTGGTAAAGCTACTTCAACTAGGGCTTTATGATGCAATTTACCTTTATGATGCACTATTTCCTTTTTGTTACAGGATTCTGAATGAAATATACATTTTGCTTTTATGGAGTTGGTTGTATTCCTTATCAATAGTGACAGGCGAAGTGGCAACAAAATTTCTTGCATCTTCACAAAGTTGTATGGTGGTGGATTTCAATCTTGCTATATTTTGTGTGGTAACCAAACTTATATTTTGGCCTGTTTTTCTTCCTTTCTTGTTTTTGATGAGTTTTTATTTTAGGCTGTGATGAGGCAGGAATTATAGATGGTTTGGGGAGTTCGGTTGCCTTCCTCGTCAAAAATGATGGGTGAAGAGGTAAAGATACTTAATATCACATAGTTTGATACTAGGTTTTGATGCATTCCTCGTCATGTTCTGATGAGTGAAGAGGTAACAAACTTTGCTAATATACCCAATATTAACATTGATTACTCTGAGCCAACCTTTCTATTACCTATTATTTGGAAGAATTTTGATTTTTACTCTTTGTCATTATTTTATTCACTCGTGCTTAAGTTTGTTTCCTATTGGTTTTGTTTTTTTGTATGGGCTGTGAAGAGGCGGGAATAACAAATGGTTTGTATAAAATAAATTGTTAGTAATGTTGGTTGCATTCCTTATCAAACATGTTGGGGGAAGAGGTAACGAAACTTAGTATCAAAATTTACAATTTCTGATACTAAGTTTTGATGCATTCCTCAACTTGTTCAGATAGTTGGAAGTGGTACCGGTGTTCCTAATGTGCCAATGATATTAACATGCATTACTCTGAGCCAACCTCCTAATTTTCTTAATATACTGCTTATTCTAAATATGATGATGCATTTTGGGGGAATCTATACAAATTTGAGTAATTTTTAGAGAAATGTGATACATTACCTGCTTACATTTCTCGCCTTGTGTATTGGAAATTTGGAATTATGATAGATTCAAAATGCTGCTGCTGCTAGTCCCGCTGCAACATTTGAATTATGATACAAAAATGTGACTAACTTGAATTCTTTGCTTTTATTATGAAGTGATATATTGTTGCTGCTACATGTAGACAGGGAGTGGATAGGACAGTAGAGTTTTTCCCAAACCCATACTTTCCAGATATTTACCTTAGCTGAAATATAAGGAACCGGCCATGTTTCAATTGGAAAACCAAATTCACAACCCATATTTCACTGCAAACAATTTTTTTCTATTCCATTGTCTACATACCTACAACTTTATTGTGTTCCTATCAAAAAATTTATATATTGGCAATGATGAGATACAATTTGGAGATGGTTTTGTGACTTACGTTGCAATGAATTATGTTTTTGAAAAAATCTGTCCTTGCAGTTCTACTATGCACTATGAGCCAACCTTATGTATTTTGATCATGCTATTTTTTTACCTTTCCTTGGTCATTTTCTTGACTGTTTTTACAATTTGCAGTTGTGGTTAACTTGTTTTTACATGGCAGCTTTGTTCCTGCAGTTCTACTATGCACTCTGAGCCAACCTTATGTATTTTGATCCTGCTATTTTTTACCATACTTTGGTCATTTTCTTGACGGTTTTTCCAATTTGCAGGTGCAGGTAACTTGTTTTTACATGCATTTCCTGTAGTTCTACTATGCACTATGAGCCAACCTTACGTATTTTGATCCTACTATTTTTTACCTTACTTTGGTCATTTTCTGGACTGTCTACAATTTGCAGGTGTGGTT
>JANAVB010022593.1:906919-980843 GCA_029216955.1 Iris pallida | reverse complement strand
AATTAATTTTCAGAATATGTACTTTACTATATTTGAATTTTTAGACAGCTTTTAAATATTGTATAAATTCCAAAAAATAATAATTAAATACTATGTTAATTTAGCTAATTTAATATAATTTTTTCAGCATTTAATTTACATATTTGCCACTGTCCAAAAATAGGAAAACAGAACTAATTTTTAAAGTATATATGTAAACTGATTTTTAATAAATATCTACATTAGTTTATAAATTCAGAAAATTTATAATAAATTACTATAATTAACAAGGATCATTTTGGTACTTTATTTCATATATTGGAGCTTTATAACTATTTTAATAATTGTTGGAACATAATGCATAGTCTAAATTATTAACTAAATAATATTGCATTGTGTGTTAATATGGGTTTTTGGGGTATTTTAGTATTGTAACATTGCTCTACCTTAGTGTAGAGACCTTAAGTGTTGGTTTAGATGTTGTATCACCCCACATTGGACTTCTATGCTAGATCATCATTTAGCTAGTGTCCAGTAGGAGTCGTGTCACACCACTAGTGGTAAATCTTGAACATAGTTTAGAGACTGAGATTGTGTATCATTTTGACAGGACACCGGACATCTATATCTTCATACTCGTATCCTTGCCTTGCTCGAGGCAAGTACCCCTACAAACTTTATTTACTGCATATGATAATGAATTGCGTATGAACCATGTTAATACAGTTACTTAAACTGAAAATCATCTCTTACATGTTTCTATGTACCTACCGTATGCTTTCCATACTTTAAATTGCTTTCAGTATCTCTCACATGTTCTAACTTGGGTAAAGGGGAAAACTGCTAGTTGAGTACGTGATCATGCCGCCCTCTCCAGTACGTATGTACCGAGCAAGGTCGCATTATATATGCAAACCTTGTCGTAGCCCTTTACCCCGCATTTTTGTACGTATGTACACATATGCTTGTAGACGTACGTACGTACATTTTGTTGCATTTTATACCTATTGACTGAGTGACTTGTAATGTGAGCTTGAGTGAGCTCGAGAGAGTTGTAATCTTGGTCTTGCGTCCCATTGTAACCTTTGTTTCAATATCAATAAAAGAGTGTTTGCAATGACTTGTGTTTTGTTTCAAATTTCGCTGCTATTATTCAATGTCTCTGCATGGGACTTCTGTGCGACGACCCCGTCGCAGCCGCTGAAATCGGCCATTATGGAACCCGCCTTGCACGAGCGCAATCTAGGCTCGTGCGGCATCACGCCTTAGCGAGGACGATCGCTCCTACGGGAGCGGAGCGTGACAGTCAGCTATTAGTATCACCAACAATCCAGTACAGCATGACAAGACCAAACACATCGAGATCGATAGGTTCTTCATCAAGGAGATGTTGGATCGTGGACTACTGGAGCTAGACCACGTTCCAACCAAGGATCAGGTAGCAGACGGACTGACCAAGGGACTTAGCTCTGTGAGCATGATTAGAGGATGTGACAAGATGGGCTTAGTGAATATCTTTTTCCACCTTGAGGGGGAGTGTTGGTATATTTGGTATTAGAATAAGTATATTGGAATATCATGTCGGTATATTTAGTATGTTAGAATATATCACAAGATATTCCACAGAGGGTTAATGTAATGTTGGTATATTTGGTATTAGAATAAGTATATTGGAATATACTGTTGGTATATTTGGTATAACAGAATATGCCAAAGGATATTCCACAGAGGATTTAATGTAATGAGAAGGATTGTAAGGCTATATTAGCCAAGAGAATATCAGTAAAAAAATCATCACAAATATTCAACACTAAGTGCTTGCCTATATAGGTTCTTGCAGACACACCAATCGAATTATAGGGGCCTCCTATATGAAGACATAACTATGAAATAAATATGTCGCATGGACACGGATACACCAGAGCAACTATTTTCTCATGTCCTAGTGTACTTTTAAGTGTCCATGCCGTGTCCAAATGGTATACCACAAGAAACAACAGGATATGGTATTTGTTTGTGTCTACTGAAACACCCATTCAATTGTGAAAATGCTATAGACAGACTAGACACTTGAAACGGGCGATGAAAGGATTGGTGATAAAATTACTGCAGAACAATTAGGAGTACCAGGAAGTCAGAATTAAAGCAACTATAAGTGTGATACTTCAACTTCAAGAATTAAAGCAACTATAAGTGTGATACTTCAACTTCAATAACATGTGGACTTGGTTGAAATGGAGAAATCGAATAGTTTTCAGAGATAAGAAAAAGGATATAAGTCATCATTCCATCTTGGTCAAGGCGGTTGAAAACCCTTTTGAAGCATGAGCAACCATCCTGCCTGGGCTCCTGTGGTTTCAACTAACAGGTTTGCAATTGGCTATGGAGAGTCGCTGGTTGTGCCCCTGGAGTGAGGTCAAGCAGCGATACCTAGGACGAGCTGATAGGTACTCCTGCCTGTAGTCAAGGTTCAGAAATGGTCTTCTATAAGAGTTTGAATTTTAAAGAGGCAGCAAAGGAAAAGGTTGGTCTAGGGATTGTTCTCACTTCTCAGAAATGTCTTAATTCTAAAAATTATGGGAATGGCGAGTATCAAGATCTTCAAGTATCAAGCAGCAGAAATGTTCATATAATCAGATAATTCTAATATATGACAAAACTATCTACCTAGAACAGGAATCCTCAACATCTATGGGAAGTTAATGGTATGACGCACAGAATAACAACAGCAACAAACCTTTATCCCAAAAAATGGGAATCAGCTACATGAATCCTTACCATCCATTCAGCTCAGCTAAGGGACATATCCTCTCTAACAAAGTTCAATCAGTATTGTGAAAGTCAAGAGTCTAGGGAAAAAAATTCAACTTCATGAGGATGGAAATTTTACATATAATTTAACAGTGTATCATATAGAATATGGTAATAAGAAGCATTGTTCTAAATGGCAGTTGAGGCGGCGCATAGGCGGTAGGCGGCTCTATCCGCACCGCCTTTGCGGTAGGCGGTGGAGTAGGCGGCCAACGGAGGCTTGGCCGCGTAGGCGGAGATGAGGCGGTCGCCTAGGCGGAGCAATGCCTAACAAGATGTTTTGACCAAAAGGTTTTGCAAGTTTTATGGGCCTATAATTCGCTTTTACAAAACTAAAACTACATAAATATTTGTTCTACAACTTAGTTATGCATGGAATACCCTTAAAATATGCATATTATGCAAAAAAAGTAGTAAAATAGTATAAAAAAAGTCCAAAATGTATCAACCGCATAGGCGATGCCTAGGCGGTAGGCGGACTCTCTCCGCCGCGCACCCGCCTACCACCATTTAGAACCTTGATAAGAAGTTAAACAAATACATGGAAAACATCTGTGCTCTAAGTGATATTTTACTATATTGTAAATGTCTAGTAATTTTTACAAAATCTGGAAATTAAAAGTTTAAACAGAACCCGAGCCTTACAGAGTATAAACATCCTTAATTCCAAGATCAGTGAGAAGTAAGAAGTTCCAGAACAAGTCTGATATACTTCAAAACAATTTGAGAAAGAAGAGAATGGATAATAGCCCATATAAAGCAAGAAAGTTTCCGTAGGATCTGTTAAACACAAGTTACACTAGGTTCTAGGAATGAAAAGTATTGAGAAGGTTTTTTGTCCAGGAAAATCTGGTAACTTTGGCATGCATAAATTGATATGGGTTTGGTAAGGAGGAGGTGCCAGTCATAGGCACAATGAAGTTTAGAACTCTAATAATATAGCTAAAACATGAAAGACAAAAAAAATCAATCAATAGGCTCTAAGGACATGTTGATCTAATCAGCCAGGTAGAAACTTAGGGAAGCTAAAACTATACTTTAAGAGAAAAGAAAAGAACTATACGCCCTCTCATCTAGCATGAGAAGGCTCAGAAACAAAAATCATTGACATTCACAGCTACTAACTTTGATTAGAAGAAATTTCACGATCTAGGTTTATTTATAAAACCATGAAATTCAGAGAACATAGTTTTGTTACTATTCATCCTCAAAGATAACATAAAGACCATGAAGGAGCCTCCATAAGTCTCAGGCCCACCACCAAGCACCCAATAGCTAATTACTAATTAGACTCCAATGATGCTTGAGCATCAATGAAGAGCAAAAAAAAAATGAAGAGAATGGCTGCAGTCCTCCCAATCATAGGATCAGAAGGCATTTTATCTCCAAGTGATATCCAGCAGTCATACTATGAACCTCTCAAAGCAGTAGTATGTAAGCTAAAATACAATGTACGGGGTGCATGAAAACAACAGAAAGAAGTCATGAAATGGATCAATCTACATATTCAAGGATCATTAGTTCACCCAATAGTCTTCCTTAATGCTCATGTGTCATGTGTGGTTGTTTGCTTTGTATTCTTAAGAAATTCTAGTCGGCTAATCATCCTCGGGTCATTGTTATGTGACAACCTTGGGTGGTTCTTCCTTCTTTGAATAGGCTTCCTTTCTTTGATCTCCATTTTCATAATCAGTGGGAACTAGGCTTGTCAGGCCCTCTTTTTTAAAATAGGGGGAAGATCTAATAGATTTCTTATAACGTTATAGTATATACTTCATACACAATATATAAATTCACAAGTGATATGACGAAACATGATTTGTTGACTTGACAGATATATGTTCAAAATCAGAAATAACTATCTAACTAGAAAAATAAATTGATAAGCAGTAATAATATAAAAAAATAAATATATTCAGCTATCCTCCCCTTACATAAAGATAAAAGAACATTGGGAAAACAAGTTACAAATGTACAGAGATCTATAAATATGTCAGGAGGTTCAATGACTGAATTTCAAATTACCTGGTGATGTGCCAATAAAGCAGATGCACCCAAGGCAGCCGTAACAGCCCCAACCATAATTCTTTTATTTTGAGCTACCTGCCTGAAGTCCGTCACGACTTTGACTTGTGGGCTTACTTGAATCAACATGTAGATCTGTCCCATATCTAGGTTTGTGAAAAACCTTGATCTGCTCATCATCATGTGGAGAAACAACCTGAAAGTATTTTCTCAAAGAAGCCAAGCTTGAACCTATGATGACACCAATTGGCAGAACTTTTCTCAAATGGCCGGTTTCTTCTACTGCTGAAGATATTGTTTTTACAATGTGATCCCCATCAATAGTGCCAAACTTCACCAGGTCATCATTAGTAGTATCTGAAAATGAATTTAATTTATTGTCATGTAAAACTGCTTGGGACACTGCATCAGCAACTTGTTGTAAATCATCTACCAGACAACTTTCCAGTTCTTTCAGATCAGACACACCCAATCTACGACCAACTTCAACTTTCAATGTGTCCAGTAAAGCACCCTTAATTAAGCATATTAACTCCTCTGTTTTAGCATCATCTTGTTTATCATCTTCCGTATTATACACTTCAGCTAATTGGCGGTCACTTCTTGTGTATTCATTATCTAAAATTACATACGATGGCTCAATGATATTCTCCATAGCGATTTGCTCTGAAGAGGAATGGATGCTTTGGCCCCTTTCATTGGTGCTCAGTTTTTCTCCACTTTCAACTAAAGTACTTCCTGCTTGATCTACCATTTTCCACTGACCTCCTTCAGGGTCGAGGTATAGATCAGTTGTTGAGTCTGAATCTAATGATTCCATTGTTGGTAAGGGTATGGAATAATACCTATGTAGATGCTGCATATGGGGACTCCCAGAATTCATTTCCAGCTAAATCAAGCGGAAACTTTTGTGCATGTCCAATCTTTTTCAAGTTTTTATTGCCTGAATCTTTGAAGACCGTAGCATTTTTTCTAACCTGATCAATACAGCTATTTACAGATGAAGTAAGACTAGAATTGATCTTATTCAAGTTTCTCTTATCCTCCTCATAGGAGTCGGCATTTTCATTATTAGTACTATGTTCAGGATGCTCAGATGGTGGACTTCCTTCTGACTCTACATCTGATTTATCATTGCTGTCATCTACCTTCTCAGATCCATTAACCAATTCCTGATTTTCAACATTATCTTTTCCATCAGAATTTTCGTCATTACTTGCCTTCCCAAATTGGTCTATCATATCTTCCAGAACTCCAAACACAGTGTTGACTGCCACTTGAGTAGAGTCATCGAATCCAGTTAAAGCACCTAATGCTTGGGTGACAGAGCTTGAAGGTGTATTTGAAGATGAATCCTGAGGTAAAGGTTCTTCTGATTTTGTAGAGGGACTCTGCTCATTTTGATCTAAGATATTCTTGTTAGTACTACCTTCATCATTCTGAGTACCATTCACTTCTTGCTCCACCACCTGATGTTCAGAAGCAGATGAGACAATTGATGCACTTTCTTCAGAACTACTTGCTGAAATTGGCATATCTGATCCCGTCAAAGATTCCGCTCTTTTTGTATCGTTGTTATCGGCATCATTTTCATCACTTGTAGCAATCTGCTCATCTCCCGACAGTTTGTCTACTTCTACATTATTTTCAGTAAACTTATTTTTCTCAGCAATACTCTCGTCTATAATGCTACTGCCTTCATCATGAGGTTGATTTGGTTTGCTTCTCATTTCGGAATCAGCTTCAACAAATGCAGAAGCTTGCGTAGACTTTTCCTGGAAAGTTTCAATACTTTCTTGAGTACTGTTATTTTCTGAATTTACATCGGATGGACCATCTTCAGTTCTTCCATCGCTGCCAACACCAGTTTCTCTTTGGTTTGATGAATGAATATCATCATTCCCACTTTGAGTGGTTGGGTTTTCTTTTGCCTTCCAATCTGACATCATCCTTTCGAGACCACCAAACTTCAACTTTGTACCTTGAGTTTGCAAAATATCAGCAACAGCACCAGTAAGCTTGCCACGCACATCTTCTGGCACAGCTCCCTGCAGAGCTTTCATGAGTGTTTCTCCTTGTTCCATAGATGTCAGGACCTGGATAAAAGGGAAAACAAAAGATGCTAACAATCGAGATTGAGCAAACAAAGAAACATTTGTGACTAAGCATAGTTTTCATGCATAGATGTAGAGCATGAACATGGAGAGCAAAGACCATTATTAAAGCCAAAAAAAAGAATAACACAAAACAGCAGCAACAAAATTAAAGAGATTATATAAATTTTGATTCATCTATTCTCCTATATATAGCATCGTTCTTCTCTCTTCAAAGAAAAAGGATTTTCGATGTTGTTATAGACGTGCCTTATGAATTTTCCAGTGTGCATTTCATTGTGAGCCTCACGATTACGGGTGTAAACAAATACAAATATCAGATCCAAATCTGGATCCATATTCGAATTTCAACAAATGTAGAAATATGCTATCTACCAGGTTAAGATATGGATGCATATATGGTCTGTACTTTGATATCTGAATTATATCTGAAGCATATAAAATCATATGTAAACTTAGTTTCGTACGTAAGTTTTTACTGTTATGTAGTAATATCTAGTCTCTATTATATATCCAAATTTGTACCCGACTTAGCGGAAATTCGCATTGGTTCAACTATGTGGGTAATAAGAAAACAAATACAAATAAGATAATACCTATACCAACTCTGTTTATACCCCTATTCCAGATCCATTACCAATTTATTTCTACCACTAGAGTAGATCGGAGACCAAAATCGTAATTTGATCTTTCTTTTATATATCACCATCCAAACAATTTTCTTTGGAGCACACCCCTATGTCCAAGCTCCATATAAGCATTGACAAAATCAGTAACACTAGTTACATACATAACATCAAGCCTGAATAAGTGGGTTAGATTTGAGCTCATACACAAGGTAAAAAAGCAGGAAAGAAACAGGACAGTAACTTCTACGGTTGCTCTAAGGGCGTGTTTGGTAAGCTGTATGTGGGCTGTGGATTTGGTTTTTCACTTGAAAGTGGCCTGGATCCATATCATCCAACATTTGGTTACTATATGGAAAGTAGGGTTTGTGAAATAGTCGTCCTTTCCACTTCATGTCCCCTTTCTGTACCCCTGTATTTTCCCACTTTCCACATCCGTTCTCATAGAGCGGATGTGGGTGGATTTGTGCGGAGAAAGCCCTTTGCTTTCTAGATTTGGATCTCATGCAGGATTTTGGAGGATCTAACTCCCAATCCAGTCACCGCTCCTTCCTTCCGGCCTTCGCCAACTGTAAGAACTTCTTATTTGTAGATTTTTTTTGTTAATTTTTTTGTTTCAAATGTTCGATATGGTGGCTTCAATCATAGTTTTTGGAGGTGGTAGCCTTTTCTTCTTCAATTTGCTAAAGAAATTTGGTACTATGCTGATTTTAGATAAAATCTCCTAGATCTATGACTTTTTGGGAATCAAAACTGACTACAAGTTAGGGCTTCGTACTTTTCTAGATCTATGGCTTCAAAGAAGTACTTTGTGATGAAGCATGATTCTAGATTCAAAGAAGTACAATTTTGTAGATATTTTTTGGAAAAATCCCCTAGATCTATGGGTCTTTTTTGGATCTACTAGTTCATGTAGACATGATTCTGGATTCGTATTTTGTTAGATCTAAATTTTTAGATGTTCATTTTTTCTGACTCATGGATCTATAATTTTATGTATTCTTAGATCTACATTTTTTTTCTTTTGGATAGTACCTTGTGATGAAGCATGATTCTAGCTTTAAAAAGTATAATTTTGCGCGATATAGAACATGCGCAAGTCATGACACATAGATGGTTTTTTATTGACCATAAAAACCATCTAAGATGGCTCTAAATCGATCTAGAATCGATTTGGACCCCCTTTCTTGTACGAATTCCTATTCTATTAAAAAAGTGAGCTTATAGCTCATTTTTTAATAGAACTTATGGTCTCCCCCCCCCCCCCCCAACCCCGGGACGCCCTTGTTGCTAGCTGACCAAGAGGGGGATGGTTTCCCCCCCCCCCCCCCCCCCCCCCCCCCCTCCCCCCCCCCCCCCCCCCCCCCCCCCCCCCCCCCCCCCCCCCCCCCCCCCTCCCCTTTCCGTCTTTAGCCAATTTTTGAAAGAATCCTCTAGATCTATGGTATTTTTTGATATACAAGTTCATGGAGAGATGATTCTGGATTCTTATTTTTGTAGATCTATTTGACTTTTGGATCTATAATTGTCTATATTCTTATATCTACAAAAAATTCCAATAGTACTTTGTGATGAAGCATGATTCTGGCTTCAAAGAAGTTTTGTAGATAATTTTCGAAAAAATCTCCTAGATCTATGGGGTTTATTGGATCTACAAGTTCACGTAGACATGATTCTGGATTCGTATTTTTTTTAGATCTATAATTTTCTTATTACTTTTTTCTTTTGGATATATAATTTTTCGTTGTCTTAGATGTACAATTTTTTGCTTTTGGATCTAGTATTTTTTTATTTGATTTATTCCTATGGATTTTAGAGTTGTGCTTTGCCAATCTGCATAGATCTAATTGAAAAATAACAGGAAAGACCGTCATTGTATCGAATGTAAGACCAATGGGTGATCTATTATTTTTTCCTTTTCAGCCAATCAATTTTGGAGATGATTCTTACTTTTTGTATATCTATGTTTATTCCCTTTCTTTCCAGTATATTTTTCTGGCTTTTGGATTTATAATTTTATGGCTTTTTACAATTTTGAGCCTTTAGATCTAAAACATTTTATTTCGTTGATTTCTTTGGCTTTTAATCGGTGCTTTTCCAACATACAAAGACCTATAATTTCTTGGTTGTAACATAAAGACCATCAGTGTATCGAATCTTAGACCAATGGGTGATCTATAAGTTTTAATTTCTTATCTATAATTTTTGGGAATAACAGGAAATATCTATAATTTATGGCTTTTTATTAGATCTACATTTTTTTCTTAAAGGATCTAAAATATTTATATATGCTTTATGATCTATGCATGTAGTGATACTCATGTGAAAAAAATTATAGATTCGAGTGATCTATGCATGTCGAAATACCTCACTGTAGTCAGATACTTCCATAAGTATGCATTGTAGTGCCCCGCTCCCAGTTGGAGACCCTGTGTGTGAAAATCCCATCGGTATCGATTGATCGGGACAAATTGAATTACATTCTTTGGAATTAAATCTTAAATGCAGTGATCGTGTCTTTGAGAAGAAATCTATATAAGAGTCTTCCTCAAACATTTTTACTGTTTGTTTTTGCTGATGCTTTCGTTGTTGATTTTATGAATACATTTTTGTGGATGTTTTAATAAATTTCATTGCTTGCCTCCATCGATTTACGCATTCATATCGAATCCTGGGAGAGAGCGAGAGAGAAGAAGCTTATTGATCCTTTTGGTACAAATATAGGTGACCACGTAGGCGAGACGTGATCGAAGCATTGGAGATCTCTTTCTCTCGGCAATTCTCCAATAGTGAGTGAATTTGATTCTTCTTTCCTTTATCAACATAACCTTGACAAATGAATATATTTGTTTCTTGTTGATGTTGTGTCCTTTGATCAATGATATCTTAATAAAAAAATTAAGATAAATGAGAGTAACAGTAATATTGTTGCTTGTCATATAGAAATATGGATTGTGGTAATGTTGCTTGCTTGTCATATAAAAATGTGCATTATGGTATTGTTGTTAAATAGTAATGGAATTGTGGATAAATGTTGCAAATTTGTAGTATGGAATTTCGAAGGAGGGCTCGAGGAAGGTAGAATATACAATGAGAAAACGTGCATAGTTATATTAAGTTTTTTGTTATCTTGCCTGATATAGTTTAATAACTAAGTTTCTTATGCATGCGTGATCATGGACAACTTATGCACAGAATTTTTTTTTCGAACGGTGTCTACGGACAAGAAACCGATTCGGCCTAGGAGGAACATGGATAGCTGTTGACGTACTAGCACAGGTGATTCGAAAACTTTGAACTCGCTACCCGCGCTGAAAGTATCGCCGTCTAACGAAGCTATAGTCCAAAATGGCTTGTGGTGCCATTGACCTGCATATATACAAGTTGCATGGCTAATAATATTTTATGCACGAAAGAATATAGTAAACATTGTTTACAGGAAAGGACAATTGACGGTGGGTAAGAATCGTCGTTTGGTAATACATATTATGTTGTTACATTCTTGTCTTATGAATTGTTAATTGATTTAACAAAAAAATTATAAAGATCACTAATAATGATGTATGCTTTCACACGATTATTGCGTTGATTTTGGTGAGTTGGGTTAATTCGTTGCTCACTGTGCATTTCAAATATATTGACCAACGTCTCCATAGGTGCTGGAAACCAAGGAAACGGTAGAGAGGAATTGAAGACTCGTCCAACTATTTAGAAGTTTTGTCCATATTTTGAAGCTTCCAATATCCCGTTTGAAGACTTCCATTGAAGATGTTTATATTTTTTATAGTAAAGGGATATAATGTATGGAACGATGTATCGTTTTTTTTTGTTTCAAGTTGTAAACCAGCTAGACACTCTTTACTCGGTTGTTTGACAAGCTAGACACTCTTTACTCGGTTGTTTGACAGCCTACGTATTTATCGTAAATTATCAATAGAGAGTTATTTCTTTCGTGTCATGTAGTTATTTAATTTCTTTGCTTTAATCCACTGCAAACTTATATAAAAACAACAATATATAAAATGTACACACGCACGCCTTGTACAAGCACAACTTTGGGCATCACGTCCGGTGGCGACTTGTCAATTCGGTGAATCGGAATTCGGTGGAATCGGAGTGTGACATGCATGTTATCATGCTCTTGGGTTTACTACTTCTTAACCCTATGTCTGACACTCCTATAAGGATACATATTATCCTGTTTGTGGGTTTACTAGTGCTAAACCTTATGTAGGCAATAAGAAAGCATAATAGCCTAAAGCTATAATTTCCTGCTTATATATCTTGTTGTAAGGTTGGTTATTTTTCATTTCTACAGCTATAATTTCATATTTGGTTTAATAATGCTCAACTCTTAATGGTGCAGCTTATCCTGTTCTTGGGTTTACTACTCTGCTAAACCCTATGTAGGCTATAAGAAGTTCTAGCAGTGAGATTGGTTATGTTTTTCATTTCTACAGCTATAATTTTACACTGGGCTGATAATGCTTAACCTGTGTAGTCTGGTGCTCCTATAATAATGCAGTTAATCATGTTCTTGGGTTTACTACTGTTAAACCCATAGTTCGCAGTATCGGCCAATACCGATCCGATACGGCCGATACCGATACGGTTCGGCATGTCCCGATCCGATACCATCCAATACCCGATACTGACCGATACCGACATTGGGGGTCACTTTTCCGGTCAATTTGTCAAAGAAAATTGAACTAAAAAGACCACTCAGCAAGGGTGTATTAAAGCATAGAAAGGTTATAAAAGCATGTAAAAGAAAAAACTTACCTATCGTATGTAAATCAATCGGTTAGGGTGACTACTACTTCATTTAATATCAAAACTACTAAGAAACAAAACTGAAATATTAAAATTATGCCTAAATTAATAAAATATATTTTCTAAAATGTTAATAATTATTTGTTTTCCGATACCAAAAAATCCGATACTCCGATCCGAAACCTCCGATACAGTCGATACCGCCGATCCCAAAACCCATAGGAATGGTCCGATACTGATTCCGATACCGATACTTTGAACCTTTAAACCCTATGTAGGCTATAAGAATGCATGCTATAGCCTAAAGCTATAATTTTCTGCTTACATTTCTTGTTGTAGATCTCTCAGTTTTAATTTCCTGTATGCCATAGTGAAAAACTATAATTTCGTGCTTACATTTATTGATATAATTTCGTGCATGCACATTCATTTCTACAACCCTATGTAGGTTGGGTTTGTTAATCTAGATACTGCTATAAGGAATGCACGTTATCGTGTTTGGGTTTACTTTAATAGTATACTGGATAATTGAAATCTTTGACAATTAATATAACAGTCATGTAATTTTCAATTTTGTAAATGAATTTTTTAAATCCTAACGACCCTATGATGCTAGCTGATGTGTCCGCTACCCTTAGCGTTATAAATGTGATTCTAAATTTGATAAGTCAGAAGAAAAATGAACGAAGTGTTAAAGAACCTTCTGAAATTAGACAACAATGGAGGGATGCACATATGTATTGAATCTTGTGAGGAGGGGAAGACGATGTGTCCCTTATCATAGGATGAGTGACTGTGCCTTCTATAATTTAGTAGGTTTGCTAAGGACCAATGGGTCACCTCGAGATACACGGTGGGTTTGTGTGGAAGAGCAGTTGGCAATATTTCTATATATGATAGGACACAAGTCCAAAAAAAGGGTGTACACGATTGATTTTGTGCATTCGGGGAAAAACAATATCTAGATACTTCAATCTCATACTTGGTGATATATTAATTGTACACGATCGAATGATGAAGCAATCCGGCTCTGAGACTCCAATTGAGATAAGAGAGAAAACTGATTGGTTTCCTTATTTCCAGGTAACTGTGACCTATAATAAGGTTATTAGTTGCTTCCTAAATTTTATATTTAAAATAACTAACACAATTTATTAAATTGTAGGACTTTATTGGGTTGATAGATAAGACCCGCATTCAAGCAACATTGCCTTTATCAGAGGCAGACCGCTTTAGGGGTACGAAAGATACACTAACCCAAAACATATTAGCCACCGCTACACCAAATAAAAAGTTCATTTATGTGTTAGCTTTAGCTTGTTGGGAAGGGTGTCACGGACTTAGTATTTTAGGCTACACTTCGATCCGTGCGGCACACTATCTTCCTCCTCGAAGAGTCGTGCAATCCTTCCCCCAACGCTTAACTAGATCGCTAGGACACTATTGAGAATATTGTGGAGCAAAAGGGAGAGAGAGAGAGTGGAAGTATAAAAACTTCACTATACTAGAAAAGATTACAACTTTGGGTGGTGAGGAACAAATGAGTCTTCCCCCTTATTTATAATGGCTCATAGAGCTTTACATGGAAACTTCAGGAATAAATATTCTAGCGATTATTCTTCCTACCATACTGGAATCGGCATATTCCAGGATTATTCTCTAAGGCATAAAAGAAAACTTCATAGGCCATCCAGAAGATCTTGGGTCATCTAGAATGATCTTGGGCCTTCCAAAGAAATCCACCGTCTTCTAGAGAGTTCCGCCATCTTCTAGAATGTTCCGGAAGCTTCCTGCTTAACCTTCGTCCGTGCAAGGTTATGCAAGTCCGTCTCGGTGGGGCACAAACTTTTGTGCATGACATTCTCCCCCACCTGTTTCGTCGACGTCCTCGTCGACTGTAACGACCCTCTCCGCCCTAGCGGAACGCCGATTCAAACGGCAAGTACAACGACTCAAATGAGTCGTCGACTCGAAGAGTTGCGTTGACCCGATGAAGTATCGATGCAAATCGATGCAAGAGTATGTTGGCCCAAGAAGCTTTGAGTCGAATTAAATCAATACATCGAAATGATGCAAGGCATAAGTCCAATTCGAAGAAATACCGACTTTAGTTGATTTCGTGCGCAGGCTACGTTCTTACGCTGAATTATAAGAGGTCGACATTTTGCCTTATTCTAAATAGTGTCCGCGAAACCAAACTATTGCCTTGCAACAAACTAAGGCAAAGTCACTGGACTCGGTCCATCAAGAAGAATTCAAACTTAAGACTTTCAAAGGCGCGCTCAGAGTATCGCTCGGCCGATGAGATCATCGCTAAGGTGGGTGGCTCCGATGAACATGTCTTTGCTTAGCCTAGACACAATAATAATACGGACAATATTGTTAGAATTGCTAGGCGATAACTCTATGCATGCTAATAAAATGACTCAACGCACCTAGCTAAGGGAATAATCCCATCTGGTATGCTTGTGTAGAACTTGGAAATGAACTTGAAAAATTACTCGAAACCTCACACCGCACTCCACGCTCGTGCCAACGCACAGCTTACGTTTCGAGTAGACTTACTGATGCGTTCACTTACGAACGAAATGCTTGTCACTTAGATCGTACCACAACTTGAAGTACAAAACAATTAATGCTCCACTAAAATGAGGCAGGAAGACTATCAATATAGTTGTTCTGAGCAGAGTACTAGAAACATGGAAAGACTTCGAGACCGTTGGGTCGCCAAGACGGTTCTCGTACAGGGAGCTGTAAAATGAATGAATAAGTGAATGAACGAATGAAATGAATGAATAAGTGAATGAATAAATAAATGAATGAACAAGTGAAAGAAAGAATGAAAGAAAGGAAAGAATGATTAGCGACAGGTATTGTCGGGGACGTGCAACGGGGCTCGCTACCGCGCTGCACGAACGCCGCCGCCAACCTAGTTGATAATACATTATGGCTCATGACAGTCCGACATGATAATTAGCTCTAGACAACCCGAAAAGTTAATCTAATATGGCTCAATGACAGCCCTTGGCTCAAGACAGCCCAACAAGTTAAACTAAAAATGAGAATACGAAATGGTCGCGGACAACTCGTACACGAGTGACAAGATGAAGGATTCCAAGGCCACGATCACGACATCGTGGACGACCTAGACGGAACCATGGCTTACGGACGGCTTGTGTGCGGGCTCGGGCACACAAGAGGCGTTAGGCCGGATGTTGCGTAACCTATCAGGGTGTACCAGCCATCACACTTGATAGGTAACGAATACCATAAGTAAATGTCAAAATGGCTCACATAGCCAGCGACCGATGCATATAGACAAGTGGGCTTGCTGGTGGCAATCCACGTGTGAGACCTTGCATTGAAACAAGAACTCTGACTAAGCTGAACATGCTATATTACTGAATGAAATATATCTGAACAACGTTTTGAGTATAACACATCCTGACAACTTAAGTAAGCTGAACAACTGAATAACTGAGTGAACATGAACATCGAAATAAAGCTTTTAGAATATAACAGAACGTTGACAAATTGAGTACTTCGTCCACCCTAAGGCAGGAACACGCTCTCGACACATCTTGAAAGCTTATACGAACCGTTAAGTCTTTACGTATACTATGTTGGCTAACTTGGTTTACCTTGGACAGGGAAGATCGTACGGTAAGTATGATAAGTTGTGCATGTTATTCATATGCGACACTTGATATCAGTAACACGAGATAGGCTTTAAATCATATGCCATGAAACTGATCCTAAGACAAGAACAAAGAAGACAATAACTGATAGATGGTGCACAAAAGTAAAATTGAACGTGTTTGGTAATGATAGCGAGTGGGCGAGCTAGCCTCCCCAACAGTGCATAACAATGTACTTATAACCACAAAGATTGTTTGCAGACTGCAGAAGAACCTCGTCGGGTGCGGAGACTCCTCTCGAACGTACTAAGGCGCGGAGCCAACTCTGGAGCCTTTGAGCGTTACAAAAGAACAGAAACACCATATACAGGACATAATGTATCGGAAAATCGTCGTGAATCATTCCATGTTGTAAGCCACTTGGCACGCCTTTTATGTTTCAGAGAGAGAGAGAGCTTGAGCGAATTGTAATCTCGGCCTAACGCTGCTTATAATACTTCTCGAGTATCAATAAAGAGCATGTTTTTGTTTCAACTTGTGTTATTTACTTTCCGCTGCAAATGGGGACACTCTGTGCGACTCTGTAGCCTAGCTTTAAATCGACCGTTTCTGGGCTTGGCTTTGCACGAGCGCAACCTAGGCTCGTGCGGCATTACGCCTTAGCGAGGATGATCGGTCCTACGGGACCGTAGCACATCGACGGGTGCAACAAGTCTTGGAACGATGTCCACCCTCTTAGGCATGGTCGCTGCTCGTCGTCCCTTCTTTGTACGACTCGTGCGGCGCTTCCATTTGCCCATCTTCTCCTCAAGATCGAAAGCAAACTGGTTCGCCGCACCAACTTTGGCCTTGGTTTGTGCCCTCCTCGGCACAGGATGAATCTCGTGCGGGTTATCGAGTCGTCGATCCCCCTCGTCTCGTGACCGCACTTGGTTCTGTACACCTCCGCACATGCGAATCCTATTGTACGCGTTTCGACACGAATGTCCCCCAAGAGCTTTGAGCAACTCCTTGCACGAGTTACTCCGCCTCGTTGCCTCTGCCGCCGTGCAGCTTGTGACACACATCTCTGCACTCGTGCCTATCCCAGTAGCACGGTCCACCTCCCTTCGCGGAAGTGGTTCCTCGGGACGTCCCTTTACAACACCATTGGTATCGCAAGAAAGCCCTTCTCCTCGAAGCCATCATTCTTCTCGAGCACCGCTATGTATGCCATCCCCATTTTGTCATCCTTCTTGAGCTGAGTAGTGGAGATAGATTTCCCCTTCGAAGGCTTGCCTCGTGCACCTTTTGACCATGTACGACGAGCCTTCCTCCATGAAGTTGACAATCCCAAATGTGGCATCGGAATCGCCTTAGCCGCGATAAGGAAATCCATGCCCAGTATCATCTTGAAGTCATCCAGCGATGGAACAGAAAAATTGGAAACACCCGACCAATTTTCTACAGCTATGCGGACCCCCTTCACTACCCCCTGCACGGGGAGCGCCTCCGCATTGACCGCCTTCATCATGTCTGAATCTTCCAGTATCATCTTAAAATTGGCAACATCCGACCAATTTCCTACAGCTATGCGGACCCCCTTGGCTACGCGCGCCTCCGCATTGACCGCCTTCATCATGTCCGAATCTTTCTCCAAGGCTAGACCCAAGCGACGGACCTCCGCGCCCGTTATGAAGTTATGAGTGGCGCCCGTGTCAACCAACGCCCGTGTGCTCATGCCATTGATCCTCACGCCAACGTACATGAGCTCCCTGCTCGGAGCCCTCAACACAACAGACTTGGCCTTCACGGCGTTGAGTAAGCGCAACGCTCCCACGTGCGCTCCCACTTCGCACTCTTCGTCCTCCACCTCCTCGCTTTGGACGACATTCACACGCATGCTCCTCAACGGACAATCTCGAGCAAAGTGCTTCTCTCCGCATATGAAGCACGAAACAACTCGCTCGGTTGGGTTTCTCGTGCTTCTTTCCCTCGGACGGACCCTCCTTAGGAGAGCTCTCCCGATCTCCCCCACAATTCTCCTTGGTGGACTTTGGCTTGGCCTCGGCATCCTTTTCGTCCCACATGTACTCGACGAGCCGCTCAGCTGTTGCCACGGCGGTGTTCAAGTCTTGCACCCTCTGTCGCTGCAATTCTTGAGTCGCCCACGGTTTGAGTCCATCGAGGAAGAAGAACAAACGATCCTCCTCGTCCATGTTAGATATCGCGAGCATCAAGCATGTGAACTCCGCAATGTACTCCTTGCTCGCCCCGGTATGCTTGAGTTGTCGCAAGCTCTGCCTCGTTGCAAACTCCACATTCTCCGGATAGAATTGAGACATGATCCTTCTTGAGATCCTCCCAAGTCTCTATCGAGCACAAACCCTTCTCGGCCTCCATGCACCTTCGACGCCACCACTGCATCGCATCGTCTGTGAAGTAGAGTGAAGCAATATCCATCTTCTCGACGTCATCGTTGATGTGCGACGCCTTGAAGTATCGATGCACGTTCCACAAGAAGTTCTCAACTTCTTTGGCATCTCGCACCCCGCTGAAGAATTTTGGCTCGAGTTATATTTCTTCGCCTCGGTGCCTCCCTACTCGAAGGTCTACCGTTCGCAACGACCTTCTCCAAGATGGCAATTTTGGTCTTGAGTTCTCCACAACTCTCGACCACGGTCTTTAGCTCCTCGTAGTCTTGGACTTTCCTACGCAAATCCTCAATCTCCCCACGATGCCCCTTGAGCCCCTCCTCAAGTGCGGATCAGATCTCTTGGAATTGCTCCCGAAAGATTACCATGGACGAAGCAACATCACTCTCCAACCCATCGAAGTATCTTTCTAGCCTCGTGTTGCTTTGCTCCACGGAGCCCATGCGCATCTCCATATCCCTCGAATCCGTCTCCAAGACTCCAACACGCTCGGCAAGGTCAGCAAGGCTATGCTCCGCCATAGACTCCTTGCTATTGCCCTTCTTGTGCGTCTTGGCGTGCCCCTCCTTAGGCGACGTGGGTCCCTCCTGAACGTTCTCGGATGTAGACATGGCACCAACCGACCTTCGCTCTGATACCACTTGTCACGGACTTAGTGTTTTAGGCTACACTTCGACCCGTGCAGCGCACTATCTTCCTCCTCGAAGAGTCGTGAAAGCCTTCTCCCAACGCTTAGCTAGATCGCTAAGGCGATATTGAGAATATTGTGGAGCAAAAGAGAGAGAGAGAGTGGAAAGTATGAAAACTTTACTATACTAGAAAAGATTACAACTTTGGGTGGTGAGGAACAAATGAGTCCTCCCCCTTATTTATAATGGCTCATAGAGCTTTACATGAAAACTTCTGGAAGGAATATTCAGGGATTATTCTTCCTATCATACTGAATCGGCATATTCCAGGATTATTCTCTAAGGACATAAAAGAAAACTTCATGGGCCATCCAGAAGGATCTTGGGCCATCTAGAATGATCTTGGACCTTCCAGAGAAATCCACCGTCTTCTAGAAAGTTCCGCCATCTTCTAGAATGTTCCGGAAGCTTCCTGCTTAACCTTGGTCCGTGCAAGGTTATGCAAGTCCGTCTCGATGGGGCGCAAACTTTTGTGCGTAACAAGGGGCTTCTAATAACTCTGCAATGTTCAAAGATGCCATATGTAGACCACCGCCAAATGGACTAAGAGTCATTCAAGGTAATACCTGTTACATTGGTGACTTATTACAAGCAAATATCCTAATATTTAATTTTGGTAATTGTAAAAAGTGTTAAATCTATGTATGTAGGGAAGTACTACCTAGCGGATGCAGATATACAATAATGTCTAGATTCATAACCCCTTGTCATAGGGTTAGGTACCATTAGTCCCAAACAAGAGGTCGTAAGCCTAGGAATGCAAAGGAGTTTTTCAATCATAGACATTCAAAACTATGTAGTAAAATTAAATGTGCATTTGGTACGCTGGAGATTCGTTTTTGTATTCTTGATGAGAAGAAATCCCACTCTTTCTCTACCAATGTTGACCTTGTAATAGCTTGTGTTTTGCATAATTTATATAGTTGACCCTCATAATTGCTTAGTTCTTGAGGACGGTAACGTCGAGGCAACGATGGATGACGATGCTGAAATTCTCTTTCACTGTGACCAATTTTTCGAAAATACTTCTCAAAGTCTAGCAAAGAACTTTGAAGAAGGCTTGAAAATATTTTCGTGACGATATTGCTGCACAAATGTGGCACGACTAATGTAATTAAATTGATACATAATCGTGTCTGTTGTAATATATTTCTTGAAACTAAAGTTATGTTTTGTAATAACCTATACTTTCTAAGTTGTATACTATGTTGTAATATTCATATGTACAAAACTGTTCATCGCATGTAATATGGTTAACAGAAGAAATGTCGAACTTTTTCAGACTACCCAAGAATGGGAAACATGTTAACAACCCGTTTTCTTCCCAAAACTAAGGAGCCCTTCGTTGGTCTCAAGTGACAACTCATTACCGAATAAAATTAGGGTAGGATTGTGGATCCATATATAGATTCATATTAGTATATCCAAAGTGAATGTTCTAATCCCGAAGGAGGACCCTACGAGTTTGGTGCCACTTCCCCTTCAAAGAATAATGCAAAGAGGGGAAAAGGAGTTACGGGTATGGATTCAACTAACAAACGTTGGCAAGAACCACACAATGACTTGCTTCTCAAAGTACTTTGTGATGAGGCACACAATTGTGGTAAGCCAGATAAAAACTTCAGGAGAGCCACCTTACAAAAAGCGGCTATTCTCGTGAATGGTAAGTTTAGGGAGAACCACACTAGTGAAAACGTTCATAATCACCTTAGAAGGCAAAAGGCAAGATGATTGAAAATCTTGAAGGCTAAAGACCTTTTCGGGGCTGGTTGAGATGATGAGACCAAAACTGTAGTTTTTGGGTGATGCACCATGTAACGACCTTGAGAAGGTACCAAATCAGTTTTTTAGGATAAAAATCCTCCTTGCAATTTATTTTATAAAATGTATAGGCTCATCTTGTATTTATTTTCGTTATATAGGTTAAATCAAAGTTGTGTAAGCACATCAACAAACCAATAAACAATTATGATTATTTGTGGGGAAGACCATGCAATTGGTAGTCAGACTAAAACCAATTATGAACAATATGGGGGAGTAACAAGGAGTATATTGACCTTGGTATTAGGAATGAGGACCCCCAAGATCAACATAGGCAACCTATACCATCTTCTGTCCCCATAACGGGTAGATCACAAAGCTCGTCGAGTAGTAAGCGTCGTAGAGAGTCGACAGATGAATACATGCCTAACTTGATATTCTCCTTGAAATGATGGTGAGGCATTAGAAACTGGGTTTATGGGGCTCACGTAGAGAAGTTGGATAGTAAAATGTGGGATCTGGGTCTGTTTTGAGGAGGATGTTATGACAACATCATATGATCATCTTACTGCAAACATACGTGATGGGAAGAGGTGGTTATTGGTTTGCCCCAATCATAATGCATCAAATGGGTGGAGGATTAAAAAATCAAGAATTTTCCTCCACCAAATGACTACTAGTGTTATCCTAGTTCTTCTAGCTGCTGGTTTTTTAACCAAGACTTAGTATCTATATGATATACAGGTTCGGGAAAAACTCACTCTATGCTGGCATGAATCCATCCAGACAGACATGTTATTTTGCTACTCAACATGCCCAAGCATGCAAGCACACAATTATGTTTTATATTCTGCCACAAAACTTGTTTGGTGTTGCCATTCATATTCAGGATATTCAAGATATATATATACATATATATATATATATATATATATATATATATATGCAAATGACCTCTAGCCTAGTGGTTAAGAGAGATGCATGCAGCCCGAGTGGTCAGGAGTTCGAATCCCAGTGGGAGCGATTCCAGAAACAATTTACCTGGTTCCAATATATATATTTTTTTGGAAAAAGGGTAAATTTTATTCCACTATCAGCGAATAAGGCTACAACATAGAGATACAATCCCAACTCAGGGGGACATAACTAGCACATCCGACTCAATGTTATGAAGGATGCCCATCGGTGGGGTGATCAGTCCCTCATAAATGCGCCGGTTCCTCTCCCTCCAGACATGCCAAACTGATGCAGCAAGCCTCAATCTTGCACGTCTGGCCCAAATCTGCTCCTGGCCCTGCGATCTCCAATCCACTTAAGGATTTCTCTGAAGTCACGCTCCCTTCCAACTCCACCCAAGTATCTCCGGCTCTGCTATGCCCAGATGCTCCACGCCACATGGCACTGAAAGAACAGATGCCCTATGGATTCATTCTCTGTCTCACACAAAACACACTTTGGGTCAGGGACTGGGACCCGAACCGAAGCAGTCTGTCCCTAGTAAGCATCCGGCCCATCACCAGTTTATATGCAGACAGTTGCATCTTCCTGGCTAGGCCCTTCCCCCAGATAAAGCCGTACTCCTCGATCTCATCGAAGTGGGAACGAACAAGATCGTAGCAGCTGCTAAATCTGAACTCCCCAGCACCCTCCGTGGAGCCGGGAGGGGCCGAAACCCAGACGTCAGTCAGTGCAGCAGGAGTGATCTGTACCTGCCTGATCTCCCCTCCTAACTGAGCGTGAAACGATACTCCTCTGGCCTCCAGACCCCACCACTGATGATGTGCCTACAAGTCAGACCTCTGTACGCCACACCGTCCATCTGGGGACCCAGAATCTCCAGAAGGGACTGACCTGCAATCCACGGATCAAGCCATAGGTCCGTCTCTCCTCCCTCCCTCATCTTCCTCCGAATAGCCTTCCGAAGTACAGGTCGGTTCCTCAGGATATGCTTGAAAGCCACAGAGAAGTTGTTGTCTATTTCACATACCCAGAAGTTCCTTCCCCGAAGGTACCGACTAGACATCCAAGCCGACCAAAGAGAACCGCCCTGAAGGAACCTCCACGCCAGCTTGATCCCCGCCGCCTCCCTGACAGATACTAGAGAGCGCAGACCCACACCTCCCCCCTTCCTAGGTCGACAGAGCTGCTCCCAAGAGATGGCATGAATCCCCCCATGCCATATGAACTTGGCACATATGCCCTCAATCTTTCTGATAGTAGCCAAAGGTACCAGAATAGATTGGAGCCAGAATAAAGCAATAGCAGATATAACCGATCGTACCAGCTCAATACGCCCTCCAAAAGATAGGCCAGCCGCCTGCCAGCCCTCTACCCTCCTCTGCGCAAAGTCCACCAGACTCTGGCATTCTCGGTCCTTCGCGTAGTTGACAGATAGGGGCACCCCCAGATATTTCACCGGAAGATCTCCCTTTTCCACCCCAAGCTCCAGGGCCCGTTCCTCCTTCAAAGTGCAAGAGCTGTTTAAGTAAACTTTGCTCTTGTCCCTGTTCAACCGAAGACCCGATAACCGTCCGAACTCCTCCATCACCACCGCAAGCTCCCTCATCCCTCGCATGGAAGGCCTCATCAATACCAATAGATCATCCGCATATATGAGATGTGAGACCACTGGTGAGACCCTGCTGTATATCGGTACAATCCTCTCCCGATGCACCGCGATGTCCATCAAGCAGGTAAAATACTCCATCACAAGGGTGAATAGGTAGGGGAAAAGCGGGTCCCCTGACGAAGCCCCTTGCTACTGCCAAAGAACCCGTAGGGTATATCCTGAATGAGAACCGAGAATGTAGGTGAGGTGATGCACTCCCTGACTCTGTCCACCCATGCCTCGGAGAAGCCCATCGCACCCATCAAATGGCAGAGGAAGTCCCTGTTGACGGTGTCGTATGCTTTCCTCAGGTCGAGCTTCACACACACCTTCATCCCTCCTGGCTTGTGGAACTCCCGAATCATCTCATGAGCCAGCAGGCTATGCTCAGCAATAGACCGCCCCTTGATGAATGCCGCCTGATTCCAAGAAACCAGACCCTGCATAGCGTCCTCCATCCTCCTGCACATAAGGTGAGTAATTATTTTGTACAAGTAATTACAGCAAGCAATCGGTCGGAAGTCAGCAAGGGAAGTTGCCCCCTCCTTCTTGGGAACCAGCGTCAGGAAGGTGTGGTTCAGCTCCTTCAGGAGCTTGCCCGTCTCAAAGAACTCCTGTACAGCCTCTAGAACCGGGGCCTTGAGGGCACCCCAATGTCGCTTGTAGAAGCCGCTAGAGAAACCGTTCGGCCCAGGGGGACTTGGAAGCATCAGCCTGCATCACAATCGCTTCCACCTCTGCCATCCGGACAGGAGCCATAAGAAGACTGTTGCCATACTCAGTAATCAACGTCTTCGTAGTCAGCTGCGGGAATACAGTGGGATAGTCCGTCTGATGATACAGCTCAGAGTAGAACCGGACAGCCTCCTCCTGGATAGCAACCTGGTCGGTCACAAGACGCCCATCCCTGTCTAGAAGTCTCTGGATGCAGTTCCGGTGTTGGCGAGCCCGAATGACATCATAGAAGAATTTGGTGCAACGGTCCCCATCCTTGAGCCAGGAGCATTTGGCCCGTTGGGCCGCACTAATCTCCTGCTGGAGTCGCAAGGTGTTGACCTCTGCAGCCATCTTCTTCTCTCTAGCCGCCATCTCTCCACTCATCATGTCTCCCTGAAGGTCTGACTGCAGGTCTCTCAGCTCCGCCTCCTTCTCCTGTAAGGAGGTCCGGGGGAGGGCCCACACCCAGTCTCTGATGGCGCGTTTGGTCTTCTTCAGCCTGTGAGCCATACAGAACTGAGCTGTGCCGACCACATCCTGACAAAGACCCCCGCCACAGTCTCCTCATAGCCAGCCGACAGGAACCAACTGTTGTCATACCTGAACGGACGAGCTCTCCATCGGGGTCTCTCCACGAAGCGCACCAGGATCGGCGAATGGTCACTGGTCCCCGCAGGAAGCCCCTCAGCCACAGCAGAGGGGAATAGGCGGAACCAGTCACTGTTCCCCAAAGCACGATCAAGCTGGCATGCCACCCTGCTAACCACCGCCTTGTTGTGCCACGTCCATATGTGTCCCACCCTCTCCAGACCCCTGAGCCCGGACTGGAGAAGACAGGACTGAAAGTCTGATAGAATCTGGTCCGGGACCGACCGCCCCCTGTAATGCCCGTAGTTCGCATTACGTATTGGGAATACGTGTACGTATTTCGGGCTCGTATTTTGGTTTGTCATAATTAGTTAGCCTTGGACTTTTTTTATTATTTTTATTTTTGCATGTTGCATTAGCATGGTTCATCATGGCATTGCATTGGCTTGATTTGGTTCGGTTTAGTGGGTTTGGCTTGGTTTGGTCTTATGAGGAGAACCACTCCCACCTACCACTCCCACCATAAATATCTATCCCACTCTCTCTCTTCCATTATTACTCATTACTCATTTCTTCTTCTCCATCTTTACTCTTCACCTACCAGGAGAGAGTGGAGAGCTTAGACAAGTGCATCTTGCTTCATGGAGGAACCCTATTTTTATTGTTCCATTGTTTTTCTCATGAGTTTCTAACCCACTTTAGTACTTGTCATTTTTCATTTCCATGGTTAAATTTTTGTAGATCTAGTTTTGTGGTATTTTTGGTTCCCAGGATTTTGATCCATCAAACTTGCATAAGTTGATGATCCCATGATTTCAGAGAAGTTCGTTAGGTCCAATTTGACCTATGGGATTTTGCGGAACAGCATGGGCATTTTTAGCTCAGCCGCATGCTCATGCTAGAAATCAAAGGCCTATAATAATATTTTCCAAGCTCAGCCGCATAGGCCAACTCAATTGCTGGCCATTAAATTAATGCCTTTTTTTCCAAACACGTACACTTAGCATCAGCCGCATGAGAAAGCATTTAATGCAATGCTTGTTTCCATAATGCATTCTTAAAGCATTAGATAATGCTTGGCTTCAGAAATGGCATTGAATGCACTTTGTTAGCATATTAAATAAATGCTTGTGTCAGAATGCATTGAATGCAATTCCTAGCATTTTTCTAACTAGCCGCATGGGACAAGCATTATTTGAATGCAATTTTCTAATGCCTTTTGTTAAAGAGCCGCATGAGAATGCATTGTTAATATATTATTGAAAGAGCCGCATGAGAATGAATTTTGAATGCATTTAATGCATTTAGGCCCTTACTACTTTATGTTTTATGCTAGCATTAAAGCATTCAGACAAGAGCCGCATAAGAATGAATTTTGAATGCATTTAATGCATTTAGGCCCTTATTACTTTATGTTTATGCTTTAATTGTTTGGTTAAAGCATTTCCTTATCCTTTAAATGATTGGTTAAAGCATTTGTCTTAATGCTTTAATGCTTGGATTAAGCATTCTGGAGATGCCAGACGCATGGCCACTATTTCTTTATTATTTGTTTGTACTTTCATGCAAGCAATGTGAGGGTGAGCCGGATAGGCTTCTCTTCTCCCACTATCTAATGTTTGGGTCACGTGAACCATTAATTAGGTAGCTCACGTGAACCTTTTCTTATTGCATTAATTGTGGGGGGTCCCATATAGCTTCCTTTAGTTGACTTACTTGCTGAAGTGGGAGTTTGCATTTAAATGAGGGTCCCACTGTCTTTTGTCTTATTTGATAGTTACCTACTTATTGTTTCCTGGCCGCATGGGGTCCCTCCCACTCTTGGCCGCATGCACCATTGTATGCTAGCCGCATATGGCTTGCTGGCCTTAAATGTTTGACTAATTGCATTTAAATAATTTCGGAGCCGCATGGGTGGCCTCCCACTCTCTTTGACCGCATGTTTGTTCTCCTACTTTTGGACCGCATGGGTCCCACTTGATTTGTTTAATGTTTTATTTGTCTGAATTGTGGTCAGAATTTCTTCCCACTTTCAACATGAAAATTGTAGAGTTTCTCCTTGGCTTCAAGAATATATATATATTATTATATTATTATTTAATTTGCTCAAGTTTCTTCCCTCCTTGATAAATGGCATGACTTGATAGTGACCCGCCGTGGTGCACTCCCGACATGATAACTTGAACTGACAAATTTGACATGATAACTTGGCATGTTAATTCTTGATAGTGGCCCGCCGTGGCGCACTCTTGACATGATAAACCTGACATGATAGCTCTCGAAATGTTGTTGCGACGGCTAACACGACTTGACAAGATTGAATAACTTGGACACCGTGGACGATTGTGCTTGTACAAATGAACCCGTCTTGTCTTGCATCATGTCTAGGATGGGGACCCCTGAGTACCACGGTCAGGGGCACCCACTGAATTCGACTAAGGCTAATCACTAGAATAATCCAGTAGTCATGAAGAGATTTTCCAGCTACAGGCAATCCCGTTATCTGAGCGCCCCACTTGGGATCTGTAGCCTGCCGTCGAGTAGGGCACATTTCCAGCACACTGTCATGTGTTGCACCCTCTAAGTCACCTAAGGATACATGCGTTTCCTGGACGATGTACCCACTTGAGTTCAACCCCTAATTGCGTCCGGATAGCCTGGATGGTCTGCAGGGCTTGTGGCTGTGGAATAATCTCACTGCATCTTGCTAGTAATTAGGCCTGTGATAACCCTAGTTAGTTAACTATCAAGCCGTACTCTTTGCTTGGCCGTGATTGATTGGATGGAGTCTAGTCCAGCCTTGTCTCGTCCCGATCCTGTATAAGGTTATGACATGACATGATTACTCGTGCTTTACTTTAATTCAATATCAAGATTATTACATGTCCCGATTTCTTAATTTATCCTGCCGATAAATGGTGGGAGAAACCAAGTTCGGTTCAGACGAAGGGTTACAACCCCGGTCCTTGTTTGATTTACGGGTTGTAACCTGGTTATCTGAATAGTCCCATGGTTATCCCATCGTATATCACCTGTCCTGTTTTCCTTAATTGTTGTCTTTATTTATATTATTACTCTTGTGCTGATTGCTGGTTTTAGTTCCTAAGTGAAGCCTCCTTTGTGGCACTTGCTCTTTCTGGGATCTGACCCAGCTGGTTTTGTATGGCCAGATACCAGAGCGGCTCCAGAGGATCTACCGAATCTCCAGCCACATGGTGACCACTAGACGGAATCCTGGCAACGAGTGGGTTATTTTTGGCTCTTCCACTTTATTGTAAAATTATTCTTTTGAGGCGTTTAGCCGCCGAGCCAGTGTTAGCTCGTGTACATTTTACTTACTGTCTGCCTACGGGCTGTAACATGATTGGCAACCTAGGGTTGATCATGTATGACTAAAACTCTTGCTAGTCCTCACATTTTGTAACGACTAGCTTCATGATCAGCTGAATATGTAATGTTTGGGACGCCTTACTATTGTACATTTGGTGATCTTACATCTTGTAACATTTACTTACTTGCTTGTGATTGAGACACTAGGCTTGTTATTGACCCTAAGAGACTGATGGCTTGTAGATAAACCCTCATATATCTAGACAGCCGTGACCGTATAGTGGAGTGGATTCCATTTCATTATACGTAGCTGGCTATGTCTGCCCCCGCTCTCCAGTATTCTGGTTCTGGGGCGTGACACCCCCCCAGCTTCTCCCCCCTGTATAGCGTGGCATTGAAGTCTCCCATAACAAGCAGGGGGAGATGACGATGCACCGCCAACATACTCAGCCTAATGATGTCCTGCCACAAGGCCTCCCGCAGCCTCCTGTCATTGTGCCCATAGACAGCACCAAGTAAGAATCGGAACCCACCCTTGTTGGCGAAGGAGATAGCCACCAGCTGGTCAGTCATGAAGACCTCCTCCCCCTCCCAACTAGCTTCGTTCCATCTAACCCAGATTCTCGCCATATCACAGAGACCAAGGTTGTGGAGCTGGACCCAGTCCGTAGGAGTTCTACGAGACAGGGTTTTCGCCCCCCTGATCTTAGTCTCTAGTAAGATCGAGATTTCACACTTCTCCTTCCTCAGCACCTCACTAATCTCCCTCCATCTCCCCAGAGAACAGCCCCCCCGGACATTCCAGGCAAGGACCGACATCTATTCCGCGGGTGGGATCCCCTGAACATCCTTTGAAGGTGCACCCGGGGAGAGTGCAACCTCCATATCTCTGGACTCCTCATCTCTATCCCCCTGATGTAGAGGCTGAGCAAGGGCCGCTGCCCAATGCGGATCCCCCTGTTGGGGAGGCTGAGCTAGTTCCGCTACCCATTTCGGGTTGACCTTCCACACTCTCTCAGCCCCACCTTGTCCGCTGTCCTCACTTTGCGACTCCGTAGCCTGGCGCTTCCGACTGTATACCTGAAGCGCTAAAGTGTTACCCTCTCCGTTTCGCCTGTCCTCCTGTCCCATACTCCTGGTGGTCATAGTCCTCGTTTCCGTATACTCAACCATCGCCCCTGCAAAAAGCGCCGTCGGAGACTCCTCGTTTTCCCCAGAAACGGGAAAAGGATCTGCCTCCATCTCATCCTCCATCAAGCCCGCCTTGTCAACTACAGGGGTACCAACTACACCACCTGTCTCCTGCACTGCCTCCTCCGTCACCACCTCAGAAGCTCCTCCTCGCCTACAAGCACTCGGGAGATGCCCAAAGCACACACGCCGGGCATCTGGGGGGAACCCACTCATACTCCACCTTCTGCATCAGGATCTGGCCAGTAGGGGTCCGGTACTTCGACTGCTCTGGCAGGTCCAGCCTGGCGTCAATCTCCACAAATACCCGAGCATACATCAATCTAGTCCTGAAGGCGGTGGCATCGTCCGCCTTAATCGGCTTACCAATGAGGCTGGCAAGTCTCATAAGAAGGGGGACACTCCACAAGCGAACCGGGAATTCAGGAAACCGAACCCACACAGGCACCGCATTCAGCACCTCCTTCTCGCATCTCAAGTCAGGGGTCCATTGCTTCAGTATGATGAGACGTCAATCAAACGTCCATGGCCCTCCCTGGAGGATCCGAGCCACATCTTCTGCCATCCCAAATTTAACGAAGTAGAAGCCGTTCTCCTTGGAGAAGAACTCCATGCTACCCTTCGGCCGCCAGACTCTATCCGCATAACCTCGGATCTGCCCGTAGAAGGGCTTGCTCCCCAACACATATAACAATAAAAGTATTCTCCCAAAATGCCGTCACCTTCGCCACTTCCTCACCCGAAAAGTCGGCACAGAGCTCACCCCCAACCGCCATAGGTGCAACATACTCCATCGATGCTGGAGTCTTTGCAACCCCCACCTTGCACGCATCTGCCCAGGACACAGGCCGCGGGCCCGAACTTCGAGGAAGGATCGTCGGGGCCGGCCGGGCACTCACGTTCGCAGCAGTCCCTCTCACCCCGATAACTGGGGAAGCCGCCCCTGCTGACCCCTTCGCTCGAGGCCTCCACGTAGTCCTGGCTTGTCCCTCCCGTCCCCCTGTGTGCGCCTGGCCCACCGTTGGTCCTGTTCTCCTGGCTATCCCTGACCTCCTGTCCGATCCCTGCGTAGAAGCTAGGCCCCTCCTAGTCTCAGAGATTTGCGATCGTTGCCCACCTCCTCGTCTTACCCTCCGATTTTGGACCGTAGTCCAAGCCCCCTCCTCACTCTGTCCATCCTCCATTCCAGCCACCGTGTCCGTCGATTTCCTTTGGGCGGTAAACACCATAGGGGAGCCCCCAGAGCAACCGCCGTCGATCCACCGGCCGAACCCGTGGTGGCGTCGCTGCCGTCCGCAGCCCTCCCCGGCCACCCCCCCACCTGGGGTGGGTCGCCGGCGTCCGTCCGCCCCCGGGGGGGGTTCGCCGGACCCCCCCCGGCCGCCCCTCTGGCCGCCAGCGGCCTGCTGCGCGCGAGCAGCAGCAGCTACCCATTTTTCCGGCGGCCGGCCGTCGCCGCCCGCCTCCAGCCGATCGCCGCCGGCCTCCGCCGCCACCCCCTTGCCCTTCCCCCGGTCCGGAGGTCGATTGGCCGCCTCCTCGCTTCGATTTGGTGATGCCCTAGCAGAGCTAGGGTTCGCTTCCGTCTCCGTCATCATTTTTCCTTAGTATATATATAATATTCAAGATATTCTGGCACTTTGCTGAAATTTCTGCCACCAAACTTGTGTACCTAATTTTTAACCCTATGGCATGCTTACATTGCACATATGCAAACTTTAGAGTAGAAAATCATGGCTATGTTGTTCATAACCATGGTTTTAGAGTTTATACAAATTGGCCCGAATGCTACACTCAAGTCCATAACCATTGTTTTAGAGGTGCTTGCTACTTCAAGTATCAAGATAGGCAGGAGCCTTTTGGCTACTTCCAAAAGCCATTATATGCAAAACAACCTTTGCATAATGTGAACACACCACAACCCGGACATGTGGACAGCTTCAATATGAATCAGATTTGGACTTTCTATGTCATCAGCTTACTCATTATTATCTTGTATATGTTTGCACTTTAGAATGCATTATGGACCTATAAACAGTTGGTAAAGCTACTTCAACTAGGGCTTTATGATGCAATTTACCTTTATGATGCACTATTTCCTTTTTGTTACAGGATTCTGAATGAAATATACATTTTCTGCTTTTATGGAGTTGGTTGTATTCCTTATCAATAGTGACAGGCGAAGTGGCAACAAAATTTCTTGCATCTTCACAAAGTTGTATGGTGGTGGATTTCAATCTTGCTATATTTTGTGTGGTAACCAAACTTATATTTTGGCCTGTTTTTCTTCCTTTCTTGTTTTTTGATGAGTTTTTATTTTAGGCTGTGATGAGGCAGGAATTATAGATGGTTTGGGGAGTTCGGTTGCCTTCCTCGTCAAAAATGATGGGTGAAGAGGTAAAGATACTTAATATCACATAGTTTGATACTAGGTTTTGATGCATTCCTCGTCATGTTCTGATGAGTGAAGAGGTAACAAACTTTGCTAATATACCCAAGATATTAACATTGATTACTCTGAGCCAACCTTTCTATTACCTATTATTTGGAAGAATTTTGATTTTTACTCTTTGTCATTATTTTATTCACTCGTGCTTAAGTTTGTTTCCTATTGGTTTTGTTTTTTTGTATGGGCTGTGAAGAGGCGGGAATAACAAATGGTTTGTATAAAATAAATTGTTAGTAATGTTGGTTGCATTCCTTATCAAACATGTTGGGGGAAGAGGTAACGAAACTTAGTATCAAAATTTACAATTTCTGATACTAAGTTTTGATGCATTCCTCAACTTGTTCAGATAGTTGGAAGTGGTACCGGTGTTCCTAATGTGCCAATGATATTAACATGCATTACTCTGAGCCAACCTCCTAATTTTCTTAATATACTGCTTATTCTAAATATGATGATGCATTTTGGGGGAATCTATACAAATTTGAGTAATTTTTAGAGAAATGTGATACATTACCTGCTTACATTTCTCGCCTTGTGTATTGGAAATTTGGAATTATGATAGATTCAAAATGCTGCTGCTAGTCCCGCTGCAACATTTGAATTATGATACAAAAATGTGACTAACTTGAATTCTTTGCTTTTATTATGAAGTGATAATATTGTTGCTGCTACATGTAGACAGGGAGTGGATAGGACAGTAGAGTTTTTCCCAAACCCATACTTTCCAGATATTTACCTTAGCTGAAATATAAGGAACCGGCCATGTTTCAATTGGAAAACCAAATTCACAACCCATATTTCACTGCAAACAATTTTTTTCTATTCCATTGTCTACATACCTACAACTTTATTGTGTTCCTATCAAAAAATTTATATATTGGCAATGATGAGATACAATTTGGAGATGGTTTTGTGACTTACGTTGCAATGAATTATGTTTTTGAAAAAATCTGTCCTTGCAGTTCTACTATGCACTATGAGCCAACCTTATGTATTTTGATCATGCTATTTTTTTACCTTTCCTTGGTCATTTTCTTGACTGTTTTTACAATTTGCAGTTGTGGTTAACTTGTTTTTACATGGCAGCTTTGTTCCTGCAGTTCTACTATGCACTCTGAGCCAACCTTATGTATTTTGATCCTGCTATTTTTTACCATACTTTGGTCATTTTCTTGACGGTTTTTCCAATTTGCAGGTGCAGGTAACTTGTTTTTACATGGCATTTCCTGTAGTTCTACTATGCACTATGAGCCAACCTTACGTATTTTGATCCTACTATTTTTTACCTTACTTTGGTCATTTTCTGGACTGTCTACAATTTGCAGGTGTGGTTAACTTGGTTTCACATGGCAGCTTTGCTCCTGCAGTTTTACTATGCACTCTGAGCCAACCGTGTTGTATTTTGATCATGCTATTTTTGACATTTGGTCATTTCATGAGTGTTTTTACAATTTGCAGGTGTGGTCAACTTGTTTTTACAATTAGCAGCTTTGTTCCAATTTGCAGGTGCAGGTAACTTGTTTTTACATGGCATTTCTTGTAGTTGTACTATGCACTATGAGCCAACCTTATGTATTTTGATACTACTATTTTTTACCTTATTTTGGTCATTTTCTGACAATTTGCAGGTGAGGTTAACTCGTTCTTACATGGCAGCTTTGTTCCTGCAGTTTTACTATGCACTCTGAGCCAACCGTGTTGTATTTTGGTCATGCTATTTTTGACATTTGGCCATTTCTTGAGTGTTTTTACAATTTGCAGGTGTGGTTAACTTGTTTTTACAATTGGCAGCTTTGTTCCTAAGGTTCTACTATGAACTCTGAGCCAAGTGTTGTTATTTTGTCAATTGCTATTCTGTAAATTTTGTAATTTTTTCTGTAAGATTAATATTCTGTAAATTTTAATTTAATATTATGTATATATACAAACTTTGTTACAAAATATTAATTTAATATTCTGTAAATTTTCTGGTTTTAACAAGTATATACAAACAATTGTTGTTCTGTCAATTGCTCTCATTAAATATGGTAACCTCCCCATATTCAAACAGTGCCCGTATCCACTTTCATGTTGGTTTGCCAAACATTGAAAGAGGAAAACTTCCACTTTCTAGTCCCAAATACAGGGAATAAACAAAACAGGTAATTGGCAAGTCTTCCATTTTCTAGTCCAAATACAAGTATTACCAAAAAAAATCAACTTTCTACTTTCCACATGTGGTATTTACAAATTCAGAATTTGGGGCCAAATACATCATGTGGAAAGTGACTTTCCGCAAACAGCTTACCAGAAAGGCCCTATGCTCACGCAACCAAAGATACGACCCCCAAATCCCCATTAGACTATAAGTCGATTCAATAAGGAGAAAATACATTAGTTCAAGAAGAATGGACGCAGAGTTTTATACAGGAAGTACCATAAATTTATATTATAGTATTGTCATAGCAACAAGAAGAACAATGTATTACCCCCAAACTTTAGGGTTGGTGTTGTAATTGATTGATAATATTATTGATAGTCCTCTTGGCTTTATATAGCCTTACAGTCAATATTACAATGATGGAATATCATGTGACATATTCTGGCATACCAAATATGTCCGCAGGATATTCCAATATCATTTATGCTAATACAATCTACTAAATATGACATACTAAATATTCCAACATACTAAATATTCCAACACTTCCCCTCAAGATGAGCGAAAGATATTAACTAAGCT
This sequence comes from Iris pallida, assembly GCA_029216955.1. Lineage (NCBI taxonomy): Eukaryota > Viridiplantae > Streptophyta > Magnoliopsida > Asparagales > Iridaceae > Iris > Iris pallida. Next base: position 946,408 of record JANAVB010022593.1, on the reverse strand, counting down.
CATCTTGTCACATCCTCTCACAGAGGTAAGTCCCTTGGTTAGTCCGTCTGCTACCTGATCCCTGGTCATAACGTGGCCAAGCTCCAGCAATCCGCTATCCAGCTTCTCTTTGATGAAGAACCTATTAATCTCGATGTGTTTGGTCCTGTCATGCTGTACTGGATTGTTGGCGATGCTAATAGCTGATTGGTTGTCACACCACAACTTCATCTTGGCTCCTTGATCCAGCTTCAGTACTACAAGCATGTTCTTCAACCATAGCAGTTCTGCAACTCCCAAGGCCATAGCTCTGTACTCTGCTTCCGATGTCGATCTGGCGACCACAGACTGCTTCTTACTCCTCCAGGAGACTAGGTTGCCTCCTACGAATATGTAATATCCTGAGGTAGATCTTCTGTCATCGGCACAGCTAACCCAGTCAGAATCACAGTAGCCTTCAATGCTCACGTGATTGTGCTTCTTAAATATCAGCCCCTTCCCGGGGGCACCCTTCAAGTACCTCAGGATCTGGTACACTGCATCCATATGACCCTTCCGTGGGTCGTGCATGTAGCGGCTCACCACACTCACTGCAAAGCAAATATCAGGTCGTGTATGGCTCAGATAGATCAACTTGTCCACCAGTCTCTGGTATCTGTCTCGATCAACTGGGTCTCCAGTCTCAGCCTCTAACTTGAACCTCTGGTCTATTGGCGTTGTTGCAGGTTTGCACCACAACATCCATGTCTATGTAAGAAGGTCCAGTGCATACTTCCTCTGAGAAAGAACAATCCCCTCTGCGTCTCGAGCGATCTCTATCCCAAGGAAGTAGCGAAGAAGACCAAGGTCCTTCACCTCAAATTCCCTGCCAAGCTTCTCCTTGAGTCGGACGATCTCCTGCTCATCATCTCCTGTGATAATCATGTCGTCCACATACACCGCAAGCATGGTGATGTGGCATCCACTGCGTCTGAAGAATACAGTATGATCAGCATTGATCTGCTGATATTTCATCCCTATCATCGTCCTCTTGAATCTGTCAAACCAAGTCCGAGGAGATTGCTTTAGTCCATATAGGGACTTCTTCAACCTGCAGACCTTGCCCACTGTCTGGTTGGTGTCGAATCCTGGTGGTATCTCCATGTATACCTCCTCCACCAGATCCCCATAAGAAATGCATTCTTCACATCCAATTGGTGTAGCTTCCATCCACCATTCGCTGCCAAAGAAATCAGGGTCCTAACAGTACTCATCTTTGCGACTGGTGTAAAGGTCTCGTCATAGTCGATACCGTACGTCTGACTGTATCATTTTGCCACCAGTCGAGCTTTGTAGCGCTCAACCTGTTCATCTGGGTTCTGCTTCACAGTAAAGACCCACTTGCATCCGACTGCGCTCTTCCCCTCTGGCAGTCTCACCATCTCCCAAGTGTGGTTCTTCTCAAGAGCTCCCAACTCCTCGAGCATTGCCGCTTTCCACTTTGGATCATTCTTGGCAACCTGTCAATTGTTAGGTACAATAATACTGCAATAAATGCTCCATAAGAAGAAGAGATATGGTCATAAGAAACAAACTGAGCAAGATCTCAACCATATCTATCCGGAAGATTTTTCGTATTGCTGCGAGTAGTCCTTCGTACTGATAATGGTGTGGAAGGAGTAGGGAGAATGATCACCTGAAGGGTATGGTGGTCGTAGTGTAGGTGTCTCAGGAGTCGAGACGAACGCAGGCAAGGGACTTGGCACTGGCACTGTAGGTACTGGTCCTGCAGTTTGCTTTCCTTTCCAGCTGTAGGTAAGTAACTCCCCATGAGCCGTAGGCCTAACACCTCTCATCTCCTCCCCATGTTCCTCTTCACCTTTCTGCTCCTCCTCAACCGTGCCTCCATGCCAAACTCCTAAATCGATTACCACCGAGCTCTCCTTCTCCCCCTCTCGCCTCATACTGGTAGTATTAGGCGTGTGGTTTGAAGTTCCCTCCTGACGGTAGTATGGCTCATGCTCCCGGAAGTGGATATTCATACTTAGAAACTTCTTCTTTTCTACTGGACTCCAGCACACATACCCCTTCTGAGTCGTCGAGTAGCCCACGAAGTGCACTTGACTGCTCTAGAATCAAGCTTCCCCACTGACAACCTGTTGTCATTCACAAAACATACGCACCCAAACACCTTCAGTGGGAGTATCTCACTATTATTGCCTTGCAATGTTTCACATGGGGACTTCCATCCCAGGACCTTTGAAGGCATTCTGTTGATTAGTTGAGCTGCTGTCAACACTGTATGCCCCCACAGGCTCTGTGGGACATTCATGTCGATCATCATGCTTCTTGCGATCTCCAAAAAGGTGTTTATTCTTCCTTTCTGCTACGCCATTTTGTGCAGGTGTGTATACACGGGTGGTCTGATGTTATATTCCGTGTGCTGACAAGTATTCTGCAAGTGTTCTGTTTGTACACTTCGTTTCATTGTCAGACCTCAGTACCTCACAATTGCGCCATACTGAGTCTGGACATGTTTGTGAAAATCCCGAAAACAAGTAGGTACATCACTCTTATTTTTCATCAAGTACAACCAGGTGACATGAGAAGCACAATCAATGAAGGAAACAAAGTACTTATAACCATTCATAGTATTAGTGGCACATGGACCCCAAACATCAGAGTGTACTACCTCAAAACCAGAAGAGCTCCTATGACCCGTACCAATATATGAAATCCTAGTAAGTTTGCCTAACTCGCATGCATCACATACTAGTTTCTCTTTATTTGATTTTTCATAAATATCTTGATACAATTTACTTAAAGTGACAAATGAGGAATGTCCCAACCTCCTATGATGGAGTATCAAAGTATCATCGGCCCTCATCTGCAGTCCTCCCATACCAGCCTTCTCTGCCATAGACATTAGTGCTGAGTCCAGTCCTTCTCGATCCAGATACCACAGTCCCTTATGCCAAGTGTCAGTCCCAAGTCTTCGTCCCGTCTCTTTCTCCTGGAAGATCATCTAAGGGATATCAAAAGAAACAATGCATTTAAGTCGAAGGATTATAGAACTAATGGACAAGAGACTGACTAGAAAGAATGGAGCATGTAAAACATTGGATAATTTTACTGAACATGTACAATTAACAGTACCCTTACCGACCACTGGCTGGAAAGTGTCATCAGGTGTCTGAATGCTGTCTGCTGATGCTAGGTGAGTATAGGAGGAGAACTCACTAGCATTTCCGTCACATGCCGAGATGCCCCCGAGTCGATAATCCAGTCTGACGATTTAAGGAAAGTAATGGATGCAAGAGCAAGGGAGTCGTCAGTACCTTAAGATGGATGGGCATACATGGCGGCGTTGCCTCCAGTGAAGAATGAGGTGGACGCCTCCTCTGTTGCGTCCCTCATGTCTCCATCATTTGACGTTCGCTGCTTCCTCCTGAGCATCTCCAGCATGTCCACCAGTGCCTGATCCTCCTCGGTAAAGGTGTCGCCAGCTCCTCCATCTCCTTCTGCTACCAGCAGGTTCGTCCGATAACCTCCTTGACCGCCTCGTCGACCCCCACGACCACGGCCACGTCCTCCAAAATGTCCTCGTCCTCCGAGTTGTCCTCGTCCACCACCTGAATCTTCCTCCTTAGGTGGTTTGGTGCAAGCATACCGATGGTGGCCCATCTCCCCGCTGTTGTAGCACTGTCGGTTGTGTTGTTATGCCTCTCCCTTAGACGCTGTGTCGCCCGAGCTGGTGGCCGTCAGTGCTGACTTTGCTTCAGGAGGACCACATGTCCCCGTCTGCAATCTGATGCATGTCTCCTCCCGGATCATGGCTGAGATAGCCTCCTCAAGAGTAGGGATCTTCGGTTGGGCGAGAAGTAGGGCCGTCCTCTGAGCGAATGCTGCAGTCAGCCCTATGAGGAATTTCATCGTCCTCTCCTATAGACATACATGTCTCTCTTTACACTTCGAGTCCCCGCAGCTTGTCCGGTATGAGGTGTGATCGTAATCCAGCCACAGACGGTCCAACTCTGTGGCATACTCCTGCACCGTCTTCTCTCCCTGTACGGTGTCGTCGATCTCCCCCTTGATATGGAAGACCCATAAGTTGTTCCCCACAACATTATAGGTCCGCCTCAACTTCTCTCACACATCCTTCACCATCTCAATTGCGTCTACTGTAGCGGCAATAGACTGGACTAAGGAGTTGAGAAGCCAAATGTAGATCACCATATGAGTGGACTTCCACTCGTCGTGTCATGCCGAGCCCTCGTCCGGCTCTGTCTTCTCGTCCGACAGGAACCCCTCCAGGTTCTTTCCTGCGAGGGCTCGCCTCACCCGCCGTGACCAACTCAAATAATTAGCTGGTCCATCCAGCTTCTGATCGATGGAGGGAAGCTCCAACCTCGTCGACGTTTGTGTCGTGCTCTCACCAGCCGACATCTTCATCAGCTTCATCAACGTCGCAACCACCGCAGGATCCAACTTCTTGAAGATCTCCTCCATCGATCCTCCTCTTTGATGATCACGTCACACCTGGCACACGACTCGCGCTTGTCCTCGCCGTCCGCTTCTAAATCCGAACATATTTTTCATCAGATCTAGGCCTTCGTTGTCAACTTTCGGAACGATCCGAACAGCGGTGACGCGAGTGTCGTCGCGTGCGTCAGTGTCGGCAACAGCCGCAGGAACCGTACGCGTCGTAGGGGGACGCCCGGCGCGCGTGCAACAGCACCGTAGCAGCAGCAGCAGCGGGGCACGTGGGGACCGCGAAGGCTCTGGCCGCGCGCGCGTGGGCTCTGGCCGCGTGTGGGAAGGGGGGTAGCGGCTAGGGTTCGGGTTTGGTAGGAATAGCGGAGGGGTGGGTCGGTTGGTGGCGGCTAGGTTTAGGATTTGTGGAAATCTTGCTCTGATACCATATTGTAATTGATTGATAATATTATTGATAGTCCTCTTGGCTTTATATAGCCTTACAGTCAATATTACAATGATGGAATATCATGTGGCATATTATGGCATACCAAATATGTCCGCAGAATATTCCAATATCCTTTATGCTAATACAATCTACTAAATATGACATACTAAATATTCCAACAGTTGGCAACATGAATCCTTTTCTTCTGGTCGGCTATGTTAAGGGCCATCTGCTCTTTACAATAGCAAATGACATAACATTTCCGCATCCTCAATCCATATTGATTTAGGACTAACCCTAGATCTAGCAGTTCTTTATGAGAAAATCTTGGCTCTCTTCCTAACCGGTGCGGTCCCCTTTGCACATAAGCACACCATCTCTAAGACGCAATATAAAGTAAAGGACCAAATTGAGACACCATTCATGATTGAATCACAAATAAGAATACAAGAAGATTAGTTAGTAGTGTACTTTACAAACAAACTTGATCTGCATGCTTGTTTACCATCTGAACTAAGAAAAACACTTACCATCTTCAAAAAAGAATGAATCTTACTAGGAGTTCAATATAAATGGATTAGTCTCTCTGGTAACCTGTTGCCTTCACATTAATCCCGGTTTCAAGGCTTTCTAAAATGCAACAGAAACATATAAACCACCGTATCCTTACTCTTATAATTATTTGAAAATCAAGATACTGAAATTTTGAGGCTTTCTAACACAAAACAGAAGTCACTGGTTGCTTATGAAGTAAAATAAGTTCAGCTGCAATAGTAAACATATCTGATAAGCGAATCATGATCCAGAAGAAGAAAATAACTCATATTAATCAGTATATCCCTTATGATAGGAACCACATCAATTCAAGAGAAACGGAATAGATAACATTCAACAAATCCTGTGTTCTAAATCTTTTGCAAAATGAAATCTTAAATAGCTCATGAACCTAGAACTGAACTGAATCTGCTTTAGTTTTGAATGGAATATACATCCAGAACGTTAAGGTTGAATACTCTATCAGCCAAAGACCTGATGCTTGAACTTTTGGGTATAGTGGGTTCAAATATCTTCCTTGATGTTTACCCTCGATTTATTTCTACCTCAAAACAGAAGTCACTAGTTGCCTATGAAAGTTAAATAAGTCGAGCTACATTAGTGAACATATCTGCTAAGCAAAACATGATTCAACAAAAAGAAACAAACTCTCTTGATCATTAAATTCCTTCTACCAGAACCACATCAATTCAAGAGAAAGGGAATATTGACGACTAACACATTAGAGTTAAATATTGCACTGATATATTAGTCTGATGATTGGAAGTTTATAAAATTAAATATTGCACTGATAAGCTTTGAGAGAGTAAGTTATACCTTTTTCTTCTGTTCATCATCGAGAGTACCAGGCATACTAACATCAAGCATATTCATAACAACTGAAGCAGTTTGTCGGACTTGACTGTCTTCATTATCACTTGAACCATCTTCCCCTTCATTGGTTGAACCAGCATCTTTCTGTATCTCATGAAACTCACTTTCTGGTTGCGAGTGACTGTCTACATTACCACCAACTGCACCATCACTTTCTTTATTTACATTGGATATTCCATTCACATTATTGGATTGCGATAGATTCATTAGAGCATCATCACTGGCATTCTTACGGCTTGAAAACAATTGAGCAGAATCATATGTTCTACGAGTACCATTACCAGCTGTAATGGTCTTCTCTGAAACTTTTTCATTAATATATGCAAGCCCCTTTGATGGATTTACAGTGATATCTACATCATTTAAAAGAGGATGGCGACCTTTCAGAAGTGCAAGCTCCACTGATGCAAGCCACTGCAAGAATCAGATATACAGATATATAGGAAGATCAACACCACTTGAACATGAAATATATGTAAGTGGTTTATGATAAAATATGCATTAACAAGCATTCTGAGCAAGCATTAGATACTGAATTTTAAGCATGCTCATAAGTTGTAAGTAATATTGATAAAAAAATCCTAAGACAACATCCATCCTTTCTCCAAGTAACAGAAGATAGCATTTATCCACCTTGCTTGTTGAACCTATAAAACCCTAGTGTCTAAACAAGTCCCCACAAATGCTTATGTCGACTCTCTCTATATATATATAGCCAATGACCCTCTAGCCTAGTAGTAGTGGTAATGGTAGTGTTAGTGGTGAGGCATGTGGTCTGAGTGGTCAGAAAAACGATTTCTGGTGGGAGCGTTCGCCACAATTACCTTCTTACAAAGTACCTTCTTTCAATATATACCACTACCACTAGGCTAGAGGGTCATTCAATGACCCTCTAGCCTAGTGGTAGTGGTGATATATATATATATATATATATATATATATATATATATATATAGGAAAAGGTACTTTGTATTTATAGTAAAAAGAAAGGTACAAATCAAAATCTTGTAGGAGACTTAAAGTTCTTCATCACTTTTACATTATATTCTATGTTGTGAATCACCCTAATAATCGGCGTAGTCATCAGCTCAAAAACTTTGTTGTTCCTTTCTTTCCATATATGCCAGACAGCAGCCGCCAACCGAATCCTAGTTGTATTGTACCACTAGGAACCCCGACTCTTTCCAGTCATGATATATGCCACCTCCTCCCGCCAATTCCAAGGACCAAGAGTCTGCATGTTGAGCTAAAAACATTATTGTTGCCAAACAGAGGATGTGAACAAACAGCTAAAGAAAAGGTGACTCATAGATTCACAATTTTACTTGCAAAACTCACAAGAAGCGACGGAACCTTGAACACCAAACCTCGCAAGACGATCCCGAATAAGCAACCTCTCAAGACATAGTTTGTACAGACAAAATTGCATTTTGGAGGCCACCCCTTGATCCAGACCACCTGTGCCAGAGGAGGGTGGACCTCCCTAATAGATGCATAGATAACAGAGTGAGAGAAAAACTGTTGTCCCGTATTCGTCAACACCCATCGGTCCCCTTCCGAACTCTGAGGATCCACCTGGACCTCGTCAATCTACTGGCGAAACTGTCGCGTCGTAGGGTGAAGATCCGACCTCCACGCTCCTTCCCGCAGAATGGCACTCACCCGTGTCCTCCTCCCCGTTGCTGGCAACGCCTGACCACCTACTCGCTCCACCAAGCTCTGATGGTTGATACAAGGATCAAACCACAGATCAGTAGTTTCTCCGTCTTTCATCACTCTGAAAATAAGGCCCTTCAATGTAGCACGATGAGATAGCAAGTTCCTCCATGAGACGGAGTCGTTGCTATTGGCTTGGGCTTCCCAGAAGGTCTGGTCCTTCAAATACCTCTCCTTCATCCAAACCGCCCACAAGGAATCCTGGACAAGAAATCGCCAAGTTTGTTTCAGTCCCGCAGTGTCACGCAGGGTCCGTAAGGACTGCAAACCTACACCTCCCTCCTCCCGAGGTCTGTAGAGAATCGTCCATCCGATAGAATGTAAGCTCCCTCGCCATATAAAGTCATCACATAATTTTTCAATTTTACTAATGGTCGCATTTGGGAACATGAGGGTCTGCAATCAGAATCGGACAATGGCATATATAACGGATCGTACCAGCTCAATGCGTCCTCCAAAAGATAAGCTCTGGACATGACATCCTTCCAGTCTGCGATGTGCATAGTCCACTAGACTTTGACATTCGACCTCTTTGACATAATTGATAAGACAATGGAATTTCCAAATATTTGACTGGTAGATCATCCTTCTCAATACCAAGAAGTAACGTCCACTCTTCTTTCTGCTAAAAAAGTTTGTTGAAATATGTCATGCTCTTGTCCTTGTTCAGCTGTAGGCCAGTCAGTAAGCCAAACTGCTCCACAATCGAATTCAAAGCCTCAATCCCATGTCGCGTAGGAACCAGAAAGACCAACAAGTCGTCCACATAGATAAGATGGGATACATGTGGTTGAACCCGTTTACTCAACGGGATAATCTGACGTCTATGGACTGCCACATCCATGAGGGATGTGAAAAACTCTATAACCAAGGTGAAAAAATATAGAGACAACGGATCCCCTTCCCGAAGCCCTCTCGAACTGCGGAAAACCGCACGGTTGGCCCCTGACTAGTACTAAAAACGAGGGAGTACAAATGCACACGGATCCTATCCACCCAAATACGGTCGAAGTCCATAGCAAGCATAATACGGCACACAAACTCTCTATTGACCGAGTCATATGCCTTTCGCAGATCGAGCTTGATGCAAACTTTATCCCCTCCAGGTCAGTTGAAGTCCTGGATCAACTCATGAGCAAGCAGGCTGTTATCAGCAATAGACCGCCCCTTCACAAAAGCCGCTTGGTTGCTAGATGCCAACCCTGCATAATCTGCTCCATAGGTCTGCACATCAAGTGAGTGATAATTTTATATAAAAAATTGCAGCAGGAGATAGGCTGAAAATCGTTGAGAGACGTCGCTCCTTCCTTCTTCGGAATCAGAGTCGGAAAGGTGATTAAGCTCCTGAAGCAGTTTGTCGTTGTCAAAGAAGTCACTCACGATCACCAGAACCTCCTCCTTCAGAATATTCCAGTGGACTTCATAAAAGTGACTCGCAAAACCATCCAGACCAGGGGATTTATTTGAGTCCACATAACGCACAATAGCTTCAATCTCCTCCATCGTCACAGGTGCACGCAGTACATTGTTACCCAGCGGAGTAACTGGTCTCTTGCATACAATCTCAGGAAAGTCGGATAAATAGGAAATTTGATTATATAGGTCAAGTATAATACCTGACAACTTCCTCTTGTAGTAAATTAGCATTTACCACCTCCTTGTCATCTGCTCCATAGAGTTTTGAAATGTGATTTCAATGCTGGCGAGCCCGAATAATTTCATAGAAGAACTTGGAGTATTTGTCACCATCACGCAACCAACTATATTTGGCTCGTTGAGCCAGATCAATTTCTTCCAGTGTGCATAGAGCCCCCACCTCCTTGCAAAGATCCTGCTCCACCACTGCAAGGTCACTATTGAGGATATCCTCCTGCAAAGACTCATGTGCCGCCCAAAGCTGGTCCTCCAAGTCAATGAGATGAGTATGGCATGTCCCTCTCAGACAAAGTTTCAAGCCGGCCTTCACCCGCTTCAGCCGCTGAACCATACGGAACTGGAGGTTTCTCTGAAAAGGAGCGCCCCAACCTGCCTAGAAGACCTTAGCGTAGCCATCCATGCCACTCCACTTGTTTTTGTACCTGAAAGGACGCACCTTTTGGGAAACTGTCGTCGTCAGATGGACGCAGACAAGCGAATGATCACTCGTGCCTGCCGGGAGACACTCAACAACCGCATCAGGGAACATAGCAAACCACTCCCTATTCCCTAAGACACGATTGAGTTGGCCAGCAACACGTTTGTGGGTAGCTTTGTTATGCCATGACCAAATGTGACCCGTCCTCTCCACCACCACCAGCCCAGAACACAGAAGGCAATGCTGAAAGTCCTGCAACACAACATCTGGAATACGCCAACCCTCCACTTTCTCATGATTGAAAAGGAGGGCGTAGAAGTCCCCCATAAACAGCAGCGACAAATAGTACCGATGGTCAGCTACAACACTCACATGAATGATTTCCTCCCATAAGGCCTCCCGAAGACGTCTATCGTTGTTGCCATACACCGCTCCCAAGATAAAAGCCATCCCTCCCTTATTAATGAAAGAGACAGCAATCAGTTGTTCTGACAAATAAATTACATGTCCAGTCCAGCTTTTGTTGTCCCAACTCACCCAAATTCGTGCCACCCCTCCTACCTCCAAGTTGTGCACCTGACTCCACTGATGTTGGGTCCTGCGTTACAGCAGTCTAGCAGACTTAATTTTAGTCTCCATTAACGCTAAACATGTTTTTCGCCTCAAAATTTCTCCGATCTCCCTCCATCTCCCAATTACATACGCACCTCGAACGTTCCAAGCTAAAATAGACATTTAAAATCCATCAGATGACCCCTCTACATCGCCAGAGCTGCCATTAGGAGAAATAGCGTGCTCATCTGGTCTTCAGCCTCCAATACCATCGTAACCTCCTCAAGTGACGGAACAGACTCGCTGTGACCTCCACCACACTCACAATGGTCCTTCCACCTGGAATTGTCTACACATAGATCAGATGTGTCCATAGCCGAAGAGCCCAATACGGCCTACCCTCCATCTTCTTTAGAGATGACCGCTCGGCGCTTCCTGCTAGTGCTCTCCTTCTGTTGTTGTCTTCTATCACCTTTTTTTCCAGAGCGCCCTCCTTTATGACTTTCATGGCTGTCATTACGACGACCTACAGACTTGTGCCGCCTGGACTGTAAAACAATGGTCTACCCTGGGGTAAACCCACTCACGGAATGAGTCGCGGTCCCCCCGGTTATCTGCCAGCCCCTGTCCATCTCCATTTCATTTCCGACTCCCACATAAATGACAGGCTGGCCTCCCAAATCAGCCACTTCTCCATGCTTCTGCACCACCTGCTTTGCCCACTGAGAGAAGGTTTACATGATCAACAACGACCACTTCCTCGTTGGGTTGCAGCCCCTCCATCATTGGGGTGTTCGCCTCCTGAAGACAAGGTTCCCCAGCATCATCACGTAGCCCTCTATCACCATGATTATCAATCCCCCCTGCCTACCCCTATCAACAGTGGACTCCCTCGGCCTTCCCAATCGGACAACCCTACGAAGGATGACAAAGCATTTACAATGGCAACAAACCGGTGGCACAAACTCATATTGCACCGTCTGACGGAAGATCCCACCTGAAGGCACCTCATACTCAACGAAAGGAGGAAGATCAGCGCTGGCTTCTACTTCTACAAAGATCCGTACATAACCTATGCAGCTTCTGTATGCGGTAGGTTCATCAGCCTTGATTGGTTTGCCAATGACACTAGCAATCTTCACCATCATAGAGATACTCCAGTGATTAGCCGGTAAACCTGGTAATCTGATACAGATAGGAACGGTACCGGTAAGAAGTACTTCACGTTCATAAGTCGATTCAGACGTCCACGCTTTCATGATGATAAGTCTGCCATTGAAAGTCCACGGCCCTCCCGGAAGAACACGCTCATGTCCTCTTGCAAGCAGAAATGCACAAGATAGAAGCCATTTTCTCATGAAAAAAACTCCATACCTCCTCTCGTCCTCCATACTCACGTCACATACGCACGAATCTGTCCAAAGAACGGTCTTGAGCCAAGCACATATAGAATGATTGAGTTAGGCCAGTAGTCTGCGGTCTCAGACAGATCTTCCTCCGTCAGGGTCATTCGGCGTGTTGTGCCCATCATCTTAGGTTGGACGTAGGACATCTGCGTCGGCAAACTATTCACCCCTACACTCAGCATATTAGCGTAGGATTTCGGAACACCGACTTTTCATTGTTCTCCAGCAATCTGCTTGTCCTTATCAGCAGCCGACCATCTTTGTGGTTGAGGCACAGGTGGTAAGAAAACGTTATTCGGCGTTTGGCGAGAACTCCCATCTTGCCTCCTAGCCATCCCAGACCCTGCTCCGCTAGCAGGCCTCCAGGTCACCTGTCGATGTTCGCCACCCCTAGGTTGGTCACTACTCGAGGCCCCGCCCAGCCGACGTATCTCGCTAACCCCTTTGTGGTTGCGCCTCCTAAACACCGTTGTCCATTCCGCATCCTCCTCTGTGTCCTGTCGATCGCCTCATCCTGCATTATCGATACTGCCTCCACCCGGCCGCTCCTTTCCCGGATCTGCCTCCACCGGTAGTCGCACCTCCCGTAGCCACGCCCCACCCCCTAACCCCACCTAAACCACCGCCTCCATTAGCGGTCGCGCCCCCCGGCCTGAGCCCGCGCCTCTGCCACCCCGCGCACCGCCTGAGCCAGCACCTCTGCCATAGGCCGGGCCCGCGTGCCCTACCCCGGCCTGTGCCTCCGCCTGAGCCCGCGTCATCCCGGCCCGTGTCTGTGCTGCCGCCAGAGCCTACGCCTCCGTTGTTCGGTCCGCCACCGCCCCTGGCCGCGCCGCCACAGGCCGACCCGTTATCGACTGCGCCAGGGTCCCAGTGGAAAGATCCCCTGGGGTTCGCCCCATCTTCGCCACTAGGGTTCGCCCGGTAGGAATCAGTCTTTCATATATTATATATCTATATATTATATAGATATAAGAATGGGGATCCCCGCTATTAAATATCTCTGAATGTTATCGAGATAGCAGCCGTTGTGTCCATCTTTTTGAACCGTACAGATTAGTTCAAAATTTTGCGAAAATTTTGATAGTTAAGGAACTAATATATATTGTCCAAAAAGACAGATCCAACGGTTGCTATTCCGTGGACATTCGGGGATGCTTAATAGTAAGGATATATATACACAACAAGTTAATTGTATTAACTACATCCTCCACGCTGATCCCGGGTTTCATTATGTCAAACTCTCTCCTGACTTGAGCTCGGATATGGTTTCTTGCACTCTAGTCCTCAATTCCTTTCGGTGTCTGATGCATCCTTTCTCAATCGACTACTTGGGTATCTATCCCACGTTCTACTTGGTTGACCTTCCGTCCATGTCCGACTCTCAATCAACCACTACCTTCATCCTTCTTATTAATATTAACGGCAACGCCTCAGCGATGTTCGAAGCTCCAACCTAATTTTTCAAGTCTGTCTTCAAACCCTAACCACTTGGACCAGTGATGGTTGACTCTCTCTCTCTCTCTCTCTCTCTCTCTCTCTCTCACACACACACACACATATATATGTCAAACACTCCTAGCTCTGGTGGAGACATAGCGCATCATAGCTGGATAGATTCGTTCCCACGGGAAAACGGATTATTCCTTCTAATTACGGTAGGATATATATATATATATAAAAAAAAAAAAAAAAAAAAAAAATATATATATATATATATATATATATATATATATATATATATATATATTGGAATAAGGATAAATTTTATTCCACGCAAATCGCAGTAAAGGTATTACAATACACTATTCTCACATCTTCCTCCCCAGTTAAGGGGCCATTACAGTTACATCGAATTCTATATTATGTAGAATTCCTATTGACGGAGTAGTCAGTCCCTCAAAGATACGCTTGTTGCGCTCCCCCCAGACATGCCAAACTGATGCTGCAAGTCTATCTCTAGCCATCTTGGCCCAACCAGGGTCCAGGCCTCGGCGGTCTCTGATCCAGCTGAGGATCCCCCGGATATCTCTGGCACTACCAACTCCACCCATCGATCGAATGCACTGCTCCGCCCAGATGTGCCAAGTCAACGGACACTCAAAGAATAGGTGGCCCATAGATTCCGCGTCACTCATACAGAGTACACACTTCGGGTCTGGAATCTGCATCCCAAACCTGATAAGTCTGTCCCGCGTCATCAACCTGTCCAGAAGGAGTTTGTATGAACAAAGCTGCATTTTGCGGGCAATCTCCTTCGCCCAGATAAAGTCATACTCCGCAATTCTGTCATGTGGAGTCCGAACCAGATTATAGCAACTTTTAAAACTGAATCCCTGACCCTCCAACCGAACCAGGAGCAACCCAACTCCAGGAGTCCGCAGGCTGGCTAGTATCGATAGTGATCCGACGAATCGTCTCTCCAAATTGAGCCGTGAATGGATACTCCTCAAGCCTCCAGCTCCCATCCCTGATGATCCGACTACATTTCACCCCCTGCTCGCCTCTCTGTCCATATGTGCACCCAAGATCTCCAGAAGGGAGCTATTTCCCATCCACGGGTCCAGCCAGAGATCAGTATTCGTCCCATCTTTCATAATCCTGCATATAGCGGACTGTAGAACCGATCTACACCTAAGGATAGCCTTAAATGAGACCGAGAAATTGTTATCAATCCTGCATTGCCAGAAATTCATCCGTCGCACATATCTGCTAGCCAGCCACTATGCCCAAAGGGAACCTCCCGTGATGAACGGCCACGCCATCCGCACCCCAGATGCCTCCCTAACCGTCCGAAGAGGTCGCAACCCCACTCCTCCTTCCTCTCGGGTCCGACAGACTCAACCCAGATGCTTGTTACATCTAGGCCCCTTTATGTGGGAGTCGAATTTGAGATCAACCTTTTTACGTCAAACTCAATGTTATGGACAACTCTAGTAGGAGTTGTACTAAGTCCGACAATTGTTCCTTTCCTTCCAGATATGCCATACTACATAAGCCAGTCGTGTACAAACCTCCTTGAACCACAACAACCCTCTCCGTCAAGCCCCTGAGATGTTTCTCATGATCTTAGAGAGTTACATATAGCCCCTAATCTTCAACTTCAGCACCCTTCTCTGCGCCTGCCAAACTTCCCCGGAGTAGGGACACTCGATGTACAAATGCATCATAGACTCTGGCATTTGGCCGCATAACACACAATTGAGGCCAGGAGTAAGCACTATAAATCGATGCAGGCGGTCCCTGGTAGGTAGTTTATCCATCAAGAGCTTGTACATGCAATATTGAAACTTCCTCGCAATATCTTTCTGCCAAACAATATTCGCATACTCCCAAGTAGCAAAATGCTCCCGCGTCTGATCATATATATATATATATATATATATATATATATATATATATATATATATATATATATATATATTGTGGGTAAATGTGTTACAATTATTAGCCACCGAGTGGCCCATAACCCGGCCCAAATGCCCGCTCCCAGCCCGTCAATCACGCCTCACACCGATAGTGCCAATTAATTCCCCAAGTTCTTCTACGATATGATCCGTGCCAGACAGCACCGGAACAACATCCCGAGGCTGCTCAATGGCGAGGGCAGGCTTGTTGGAGACCCAGTGGAGATTCAGGAGGAGGCAGTCAGGTTCTATTCTGACTTATATCAGCAGACTGATTATCCCATCACGTTCCCAGGTCTTGTCACGAAGAGGCTGGTGACGCACCATGAGAATAGCTTGTTGTTGGCCCCTGTGAGATTGGAGGAAGTGGAGGCTATTGTGATGAAGGCAGATCCTAATAAGGCTCCGGGGCCTGACGGCTTCTCTTGTGGGTTCTTTCGGCGACACTGGGGTGAGCTAAAGTTCTCTGTCCTGGAGGCGGTGCATGAGTTTTTCTTGGAAGGGAAGTTGAAGGAGCTGAATCACACATTCTTGACCTTGGTTCTGAAAAAAGAGGACGCGACATCCCTCGCCGACTTCAGGCCTATTGCGTGTTGTAATTATCTATACAAGATAATTACTCACCTCATGTGCTGCCGTATGGAGGAGATTATGCAGGACTTGGTGTCTCGGAATCAAGCGGCTTTCATCAAGGGGCGTTCGATTGCTGAGCACAGTCTTCTTGCACATGAGATGGTGAGAGATTTCAACAAGCCAGGGGGATGAAGGCCTGTGTGAAGCTGGATTTGCGAAAAGCTTATGACACGGTCAATAGGGACTTCCTTTGCCACCTCATGCTTATTATGGGATTTGATGAGAGATGTGTGGCGATGGTGAGGGAGTGCATATGCTCCCCCACATTTTCGGTCCTCATACAGGACACTCCATATGGATGCTTCAAGAGCAACAGGGGACTGCGGCAGGGGATCCTCTTTCCCCGTACCTGTACACTCTGGTGATGGAGTACTTCACTTGTATGATGGACCTGGCTATGCATAGTAGGAAGATTGTCCCTCTCTTCAGGCTGGTCAAGCCGGTGGTATCACACTTGATCTATGCTGACGACCTCTTGGTATTCCTGCATCCATCTTTGCGGGAGATGGGGGCGCTTTCAGATATTATGGGAGAGTTTGGGAGGTTGTCCGGACTTCAGCTGAATAGGGAGAAGAGCAGGATTTATTTCAGCTCTCAGTGCACCCTCAGGAGGAAAGGGCCCTTGCTCTGGGAGTGGAGAAAGGAGAATTACCGGTAAAGTATCTGGGGGTTCCGTTGACGGTTAATTATGCTAGGGATCAGGATTGTCACAGCCTGGTGGATTTTGTCCAAAAGAAAGTAGAAGGCTGGCAGGCAGCTGGACTGTCTTTTGGTGGCCGTATTGAGCTGGTGAGGTCTGTTATTTCTGGCATCGCTATGTTCTGGTTGCAGTCGATTCAGATTCCGGTAGCTATCATAAGGAAGGTGGAGACCATATGTGCAAATTTTATCTGGAGAGGAGGTATGCATACGATCGCTTGGGAACAACTCTGCCGGACCCGGAAGAAAGGAGGAGTGGGGTTGCGACCTCTTCGGGCGGTTAGGAAGGCATCTGGGGTGAGGATGGCGTGGCAGTTCATCAAGGGAGGTTCGCTCTGGGCAGAGTGGCTGGCTAGCAGATATTTGCGACGGACCAATTTTTGGACATGCAATATTGATAACAATTTCTCAGTCTCATTTAAGGCTATCCTTAGGTGCAGACCGGTTCTCCAGTCCGCTATATGCAAGATTATGAAAGATGGGACGAACACTGATCTCTGGCTCGACCCGTGGATGGGTAATGATTTCCTTCTGGAGATCTTGGGTGCACAGATGGACAAAGAGGCGAGCAGGGGGTGAAATGTAGTTGGATCATCAGGGATGGGATCTGGAGGCCTGAGGAGTATCCATTCACTGCTCAGTTTGAAGAGGCGATTCGTCAGATCACTATTGATACTAGCCAGTCTGCTGACTCTTGGAGATGGGTTGACCCTGGTTCGGATGGAGGGTCAGGGATATTCAGTTTTAAAAGTTGCTACAATCTGGTTCGGACTCTACATGACAGGATTGCGGAGTATAACTTTATCTAGGCAAAAGGAATTGCTCGCAAAATGCAACTTTGCTCATACAAACTCCTTCTAGGCAGGTTGATGACGAGGGACAGACTTCTCAAATTTGGGATGCAGATTCCAGACCCGAAGTGCGTACTCTGTACAGGTGACGCCGAATCTATGGGTCACCTATTTTTTGAGTGTCCGATGACTTGGCACATCTGGTCTGAGCAGTGCATGCGATCGATGGGTGGAGTTGACAATGCTAGAGATATACGGGAGATTCTCAGCTGGATCAGAGATCGCCGAGGCATGGACCCTGGTTGGGCCAAGATTGCTAGAGTTAGACTTGCAGCATCAGTTTGGCACGTCTGGAGGGAGCGTAACAAGCGTATCTTTGAGGGACTGGCTACTCCGCCAGTAGGAATTCTGCATAATATAAAATTCGATGTATTTGTAATGACCCCTTAACTGGGAGGGAGAGATGTGAGAATAGTGTATTGTAATACCTTTACTACGATTTGCGTAGAATAAAATTTACCCTTATTCCAAATATATATATATATATATATATATATATATATATATATATATAGAGAGAGAGAGAGAGAGAGATGAGATTGAGAGGGATACTTTGTAGGCAACGCAATAGATTCTAACAGAAATTTTAACGAGAATCCTCAAGGAAATACCATAAACTCCAATGGTAGCATATAAGTCTATAAAATTATGAAGAAAAAAATTGAGTTGCAAAAAAGGGTTTTAGATATTAAATATTTGAGAAGGAACATTTAGCACATACCAGCGAATACAAGAGCCACTAAAACGGTAGGTACTAATAAACATCTCATTTTTCCGCCCCCACGAGTATAGCATGATGAACCCAAGTTATGGCAATCCGGATGAAAGTAGAATAAGGGTATTAAGAAAAGGGATTCCCATGAGTTCAAAAACGTCCCCAGAAGTTTCAACAAATGATTAAGAGGAATTTTTCTTGCATTCTAGTGCATTTTCCCTAAGTTTATACCCACATAGTACAAGCAAATCCAGCAAAGTTCCCCCATATTTTCAAAAAAAAAAAAAATATTTGCCCAAAATGTGATATGGGGAAAACATTAACCAGACCTAAAAAATATTGTATCATATGTACTGAACAAAGCCACTTAAGCAGGATAAGAAATTTCAGCCATCATTTTTCACTCTCCTCGTGCTTTTCGTTTCACTTGACGCTTATTTCATATATTTCATTCAAATGGCATGTTTCTTGATATAAGATCATTTAACAAGCAACATAACAAAACAATGTCAGCAGAGAGAACAAATAATCACATACTAAAGATAACCATTTACCTCAACGGCAAGTTGCTGACACCAAAGAATAGCAGATCTCTCAGACTTTTTGATAGATGAAGGCAGACAAGAATAAAGAAGCAGGCTTGTAAAAGGATTTTCTGCAATTGAGCTGCGTGGAACAGAGATAAGTGGTACCGTCCCATCTTCACTCTGGTAAGGTGCAAATAGATCAGGAAAGATGGATAAAAGTAAGCATATGCAGAACTAGTGCCTAAGGAATGGCATATACATTAATTTTCAACTGTTTGAAGATTAATTTATACGGAATGAGAATAATAGTTGTTTCTTTCTCCTTAGAAAGAGCTGAATATATCCAGATTACTATTATATGCTAAAAGTTAAAACGAGACAACAGCATGCAAACTATAGTCTTAAACATACAAGAATAAGCATAACAATATTATCACCAACCTGAGTGAAACACTATTGCTGATGATGCTAAGCAGGCAGTGTTCTAAATGGCGCCCGCCTAGGCCGCCTAGGCGGTAGGCGGTCCCTCTCCGCACCGCTTTGTTGTAGGCGGTGGAGTAGGTGGCCAATGGAGGTTGGCGGCATAGACGGAGGTGAGGCAGCGTAGGCGAGCGCCTAGGCGGAGAAATACTTTACAAAATATTTTGGCCAAAAAGGTTTTTTTTAAACATTATGGGCCTAACAACACTAAAACTTTATCAATTTTCGTTCTACAACTTAGTTATGCATGGAACACCCTTAAAATATGCATATTATGCAAAAAACAGTGGTAAAATAGTAAAAAAATGTTCAAAATGTATCAACCGTCTAGGCGGCGCCTAGGCACCGCCTAGGCGGCCTAGGCGGTAGGCGGACTCTCTCCGCCGCGCACCCGCCTACCGTCGTTTATAACCTTGTAAGCAGGGGCAGTTACAGGAATTTAGCTACCGGGAGAAGAGTCTCACTGTAGTATAAGATATAATATTTATCAACACACACCAATATGAGTGTACCCTTGAGTGCAAGTTAAAAGAAAATACTACAAAAGTACTCTCTTCCAGAAATGCATTCTCATAACAAGAATTCACGCAATGTATACCTATAGAGAAAATATCCTCAAAAACAAACATTTTGATAATCTCCACCCTCAAAAATGTCCAACAAAAATACTGGTAGAGTAGGAATATTTAATGTTGAGAAAATAAGTTAAAAATCTTTCTTTCAGTTTTTCTACTTTTATGTGTATTAAGGAGAGACATATGTGACTAAAGACTGGGAGCTTTTAAATGTGAGTTAGCCTTGGGAGAAAGGATCACCCCTTTCCCACCCCCACCCTATACACCCGAGCTACAAGATTATTGATCACTGATGAGAAGAGGTGAAAGAAGGAACATGTGTGGTTGATGAACAAGAAGTCTGAGAAGGGATTTACAATACCAACATGAATAATTCAGTCAAGGCTAGGTGGTAGAGATACGGTATGGAGAGGACAGACATGTATGTTTCATATGTGGGAGCCTATCATAGCAAGTGCATGTATGACCTTGACTAGTAATAATAATAAGTCTGATCAGGTCAAATTGCAAGGTGTTGTACATTTGGTGTGTGATATTTTTACGATTAACATTAATGTCCATTTAGGCCCAATGGTAGAGATGGGTGTACATTTTAACAAAAGCTTCCGTTCTAGTGTGTGATATCTTATCATTCGGATCTTTAGAACGGGATCTTTTTGCAGAAGAGGGAGGAAGGTCAAGATATTTCAAGGAGTGTGAGATTATCTTGTATTTTTTTTCTTCGTTACTTCAGGAGTTTATCTCTATGTAGTTGGGTATTTGTTTCATCCAATAAATTTTATAAAATAGTATTAATATTTTTAAAAAAGAATGGATAATAACTTTTGAACCATAAGCTTATAGGTGCCGTCAATAACACAGTTACAAAGCTACACATAAAGGAAGATATATATAAATTCTACCCAGATGAGTCAAAATTGACAGGAATCTAATTATAAAGTAAAATCACGTAACTCATTTATATCTAGCAAGATACAAAACCTGAATTTTAGTTGGTTAGTTAGGCCCAAATGACAAAATTGCTCAACAATATGTTTTACATCTAACCAAACAAAAAATGATGAAACACTTTTGAGAGAAAAATGATAATAAAACAGGAGAGTGGTGAACCGTACTAATCCCTCAATATATTCACGTTTTGGAGACCAGCATTCTTTAACCACAGTCAAATCAGTTCGGAATAGATTAACCATAAAATAATATAGTTTTAAGTTGAGAATTTCAATGAAACAAGCAAGCAAATTTTATGAAGATTTCTCTCTTAAGTTTAAGGTGCATGCCTGTATAAATAGAACAGGTATCTTCACTTTGTTAACCAGCTTCCTCGTACTTATCATGGAATAGAAATCTTCAATGGTATCAAAGCCATAAGAAACCATCGATATTGCTCCATCAAAATCACGAATAGAAGTAGCTGAAAAAGCTTTTGGCAGATCAAAACCTTTAGCTTTCCCTTGGAAAAGCTCCTGTAACAATGAAATATTAACCATGTAGTCAATAAATGAAGCAGGATGTGATACTCAAAGAGTGCATGTTTATACTTTATAGGAATAGGCAGCCTAATTGTTTAACATGGATAACAAATTTACTACATTAGTACAAGCATGAACATGTTCATGAAACATGCTCATGTGTTTTCTCACCCACAAAAAAATCCCAGTATATGCATGCAAAAACATGCATACATACATGCAAACATGTGCATCTACACAAGAACTCATGCACATTCAAATACAACATAAATATAAGCATACGTATATACATGATCAAGGAGAAAGAACTTTTCTGAAGTAGAATCAGTTAAACATGAATGCTTCCTCTACATATATACAAAAGCCATCCTCCTAATTGAAAAATTAGCAACCTTATTAGCTCGCAGAATCTGTGTCAATCCACCTGTGAGCTTTTGGTCCACAGAAGAATGACGTGGGAATGACCTTGCAGCTTCCTCTAAGTCAAATGGATTATCGATGCAAACAGCAGCCGTAAGAGGAGTCGTCTCTCCCACTTCAGCAAGATATTTAGTAAGCATATTTGCACCATATCCCCAGCCAACACCCATCAATGTTGTCCATGGCCTTAACCTGTTGATGTATTGAACAGCTGTGCAGATATCATCGCTGTCAGCAGCAGTAAATAACCTACATAAAGCAAGCACTTGAGAAAGTTCTATAATCAGAAAATCTTAAGCCCTCTTTTCAGTTAACAATCATTTGATCAACAAGTTACCACACAAAGTTGGGGGAAATATCAAGAAAATGTGGAAAATTGACAGTTAAAAGAAGAGGAAATGAGGAGGAAGTGAAACTATTCAATGGGATTTAAAAGGCTGATGCAGTCCAATATGAAAATATCAGAATCAGACCACTGTAAGTAGTAAGTTTTTGTATCCAATCCGGACAAAATGTGCATCTTTCTTTTCCATATGAAACAAATACTCAATGACTCTCCTTTCCATAAAGATTTAACAAAGACAAACCAGGGACGGACAGACTGTAGGACCTTAGACTCCCCACCAGGAATGGGTTGATCTTACCTCGACGAGGGAGCTGAGTAGGTCGGATCATCCTGTCCTGCAGAAAGGAGAATCAAGCTCACCGAAGATCATGCTTGGAGTGTCGACCCGGGGCATAGTCAGCCATCACCCCCCCCCCCCCCCCCCAACTTTTTATAACTTTGAAAAGTTGTATTATAACTTTCTAAGAAATTAGAAATACTTCGTGTATCTCCCCCCAACCCACCCACCCCCAGCAACCAACCAAAATTCTGTGAAAATACATGTATTGGTTCTTGAGCCCCCGCATAGTGAATCCTGGTTTTGTCCCTTTATAACACACAAGAAAGTTTGAAGACGAAAGGCACTTAGACAATCGATACAAAGTCCAATTGAGTGATTCTAGTAAACAGCATCCAATAGTACGGGACTAAAAAGTACAAAAAAATTTAAAACTAATGTGTATTTAAAGAAGCTATTGCTATTCCATATAAAAATCCTAGTCATGCATGCACATATATGGATATGTATTTTTATTTTGGTAGGGGAGTACTTGTTTAACTGTCTGTATGAATTTGTATTGGCACGAATTAGAGAAGCTAGCGTGGACCTTCACAATAATTATGCCCTATTGCCAGCCAAGACAAAAACCTACTTTCTAATGCTAAAAGGAAGACAAATATGTGGTTCTTGTGCATAGCCCATCAAGTTACTCATGCAGCTGAATAATGTGTGATGACTACATTCCGGTCATGTGACAAGGTAGTTTCAGTAATGCTAACTGGCAAAAACGTCGGCATCGCATATGATGATTTCCTGATACACACGTGATTAATTTACAGTCCAAGTAGACATTTGAATCTCACTACTTACAGTTCAACTTTTTGAAAAAATAAAATTAGATACCAGTTCTTAGAATTATCCCAGATTTAAACAAAATCAATAGTGCAGCTCATTGCAACCTCTAGTTGTGTAATTTACATGGATGTCACGTTTGCTGAGTGGGTTATCTGTAAGAAGAGAGCCATTATGTATTTTTATCTCCAGATGATGGGATGCGAAGAGAGCACATGACTAACAAACATGACATATGATCTGGGACCTATTTGACGCATTGTTAGTAGGTTTGACAAACGACTGAAGAAAGGAAATATGGCACCTTTTATCCTGGCTGACGGATTATGTGAAGATGCAGGAGGGTAGAGCCTCATTTTCCGAAAAGTTTCCACAAAACCTTTTACTTCCAATAAAACTATCATCATGTTCCAATTAACAAGGGAAAAAATAACTTCCGCAAATTTATACAGCCATACTATAATTTTAAAATTACGATAGACTTAGTATATTGGCTATGTTGTGTGGCATGTAACCGACACGACACTTCCTTGACACTCATATTAAATATGGGTCGTCAATGTCTAGGCTTCAAAGAGAACCAAAACATGGTTGAAGGTGATTTTGCATGGTTATGATCGTGCCAAATATATTTGACATATGAGAAAGTAATATTTCTTTGTATCAAAATGTCTGTAGAACATCTTGGAACCTATATACCAAAAAGGCCAAAACATACATAAATAAAGATATTATTAACATCTAATATATAAAATACGTTTTCATGTGTATATACAACCGTATCAATGTATATGTATCTTTTTTCCCTTAAAAGACCATATTGTGAATACATATCGTGTCTGTACCCGAATCTTTGTCCGTCTCTATGGAACCTAGCGTAATAGCCTCCCCTGACTTTTGATCAGTGGCGGAAGCAGCAATCCAACATTGAAGGGGCCAAAGCCTAAGTATATTTTTCCTCACAGAATCTGACATGTAATCAGAATATTAAAAAACAGTAATTTTTGTAGTTAATCTATTTTAGAAAAACATTTTAACAATATATATATATATATATATATATATATATATATATATATGGAAAAAAGGTAAATTTTATTCCAAATCAATAAGCATACAGTCATACAATCATACACTCAGAGCGGGGAATCCCACTCATCAGACATCCATAGATTTTACATCAAACTCTAGGTTGTGGAGGATGCCTATAGGAGGCGTGATTAGCCCCTCGAAGATGCGGCGGTTGCGTTCCCTCCATATATGCCAGACAGCAGCAGCCAGTCGAACCTTGGCTGTCCGGAACAAGCACTGCGCTCTACCTCGACTGTCCTGAATCGCAGTGATAATATCACCGATCCCCTTACTGGAGTCACATCCACCAAACGTCCTGCATTGCTCCGACCAAATCTTCCAGGTCAGCTCACATTCAAAGAATATGTACCCTATAGATTCATTCTCCACGCCGCACAGCACGCACTTCGGGTCAGGAACCTGAACCCCAAAGGAACGAAGACGATCCCTCGTCAGTAGACGGTCCAGTAGAAGACGGTAAACACATAGTTGCATCTTCCTGGCAAGGCCCTTACACCAAACGAACTCATAGTCCGTGCTAGGAGGGAAAGTGCGTCTAATGAGGTTATAACAGCTCTGGAACCTGAACTTTCCAGACCCCGTAGAATCTCCCGGCGGATCCCAAATCCACCGATCAGCTAGCAAAGCTGGGTCAATAGCGACTGTGCTGATAACCTCACCAAGCTCCTCGGTATGGCGGTAGGACTCAGGGCTCCAACCTCCATTCCCAATAATACGTTGGCACGTCAGCCCCCTCCTAACCTCCTGCTGCGTCGGGACTCCCTTGATCTCTAACAGAGATTGCCGATCTATCCACGGATCTTACCAGAGGTCCGTTCCCGCTCCATCCTTCATGATCCTCCGGGTTGCAAATTTGAGAGCCCCCATGTGCCTCAAGATAATCTTGAAAGTGACGAAATGATTGTTTTCAGTGGCACAAGCCCAGAAGTTGTCATGCCTCACATATCTGCTATGCATCCAGTCCGTCCAGAGGGATCCCCTGTTGATGAATCTCCATGCCAGCTTCAACGAAGAGGCCTCCCTGATCTCCAGCAATGGACGAAGTCCCACTCCTCCCTCCTTCCTGGGCCGACAAAGCTGCTCCAAGGAGATCGCATGCAAACCCCCCTCCATATGAAGTCAGCACAGATCCGCTCAACTTTCTTAATAGTGGCAATAGGGATCAGGATGGATTGCAGCCAGAAATGAGCCAAACCGATATCACCGATCTGACCAGCTCAATGCGACCCCAAAAGGATAGACCAGCGACTTGCTATCCTTCAACCCTCCTCTGGGCGTACTCCACCAGACTATGGCAGTCCTGGTCCCGAGCATAGTTGACTGTCAGAGGAACCCTTAGATATTTCACTGGAAGATCACTCCTCTCTACTCCCAGAGCATCGGCGCGCTCCTCCTTCTGGGGACAGAGGGAGCTGAAGTAAACTCTGCTCTTCTCTCTGTTCATTTGGAGTCCTGATAGGGATTTCAGCTCACCCATAATCTCCGCAATCGTGTGCATGCCCTCCGTAGACGGCTGTATGAAAACCAGGAGGTCGTCGGCATATATAAGGTGAGTGACCGGTGGCTCAACTCTCCTGAACAGCGGGACCAGCCTCCCGCGGTGTACCGCCATGTCCATCAAGCAAGAAAAGTATTCCATGACAAGCGTGAATAGGTAGGGCGACAGAGGATCGCCTTGCCGAAGTCCACGGTTGCTATGGAAGAACCCATACGGGGTGCCCTGTATGAGGACAGAGAAGGTGGGGAAAGTGTAATACCCCTGAATTTTTGGAATTATTTTTTATTTATTATTTATTAGGTTTAAATAGGATTTTATGGAATTTATGAATATTTTTGATTAAATAGTTATTATTATAGATGACCTTAGTCATGGTTCAGATTTGGAGTACAAGACGACTAAGAATTGTGACATGGATAGTGTATATGTGTGCTTTGACTAGTGTTTTAGCCACGGTAGGGAAGGCTGAGCCATAGGTGTGTTCTAACTAGGAAAACCAGGCCAAATTGCGACTTAACCTCCACCGATGATTTATTTATTTAATTATTAGATTATTGACTTTCTAGGAGACCCAGTTGTACCAATTTAGCCCCGACTTGACCTGAACCAAATCCAAATCTAAATAGACAGGTAGTACTCTCAAATACCTTCATGTTGATATATATTTTGTATATATATTTTATTAATATTAATATATTTTCTATTTTGGAAATTTTCTATTTATAGAAAGTGTCTACGTGTAATCCTAGTGTAATCCTAATTAGCATTAGTTTATATTTGACCCAAAGTCCAACCCAAACCTATGTAGCCATGTTGGACATTAATATATATTAATAAATATATATATTGTATATTTAATTCAGATTTAGATTGCATTTATATTTTGAAATCTAACTAGTTCCATATTAGAAAACATTTTATTTAAATGCTCAATCAAATCAACAAGCCAACTCATCAAATAACCAAACCAATCCATATGGACCCCACATATGACCAACCAAAGATTATTTTCATGTAATTTTCGTCCAAAAATAATCCCCTACATTGGCGGGCCATGCCATGCATGAAAACACTCTCCTACATATATAAACTCAACCCATAGGCCCATATATATACATATATATATATACATATATATATATATATATATATATATATAAACCCTTATCAAAACCCTAACCCTAACACCAAAAACTCTTATTTATCACCCAAGAGCAGCTCCTTTACCATTAATTTCGAAAATAGCATCCCCTCCCCTCTACTACATCATCCCCTCCATCACATAACTCATCCTCCTCCATAAAGGCTCCTTCTTTCATCCTTCTTCCATCCAAACTCCACTAAACCAACCCTAAAAACTCCATCTTTTCCATCCAACCAATCCAAACCATTGTCCACCCCTCAAAGCTCATCAAGAAAGGATTGACGAACAAGGACATCATCAAAGGAGGTATCTTTGACAAGAATAAGTCTTCACAAAGAAAGGACCTTGGTAAGAAATCCTAACTTTTCCTTCTCAAACACATCTCATAAATCTGTAGAAATTATGGTATTAATTCTGTAGAAATAGTGTTTTGATGCCTCTTGGGTAGTATTTTCACCCATAAAAATTTTATGAATTATGATAGCTATTTTCATGTTTCGGTAGAGCCAAAACTTACCACGTTGTGAAGGAACTATAAGTTTCTGTAGGAATTTTTCAAAACTGAATTTTATGTGTTCATATATAGAAATTAGGATTTTAAAGTATTTTTCCACGGATTTAGCAAGTCAATTCTGGTCGAAAAAATTATAAGTCAAAACTAGTCATTTTCGGGTGACTTGTTGACCTAGATGATTCCAAACCATTAGTACCATGAAACCCTTGCATCAAAATTTTATATTCTGATATTTAGACATTTTAATTCTGTTTAAATTGTATTTTTGAGGGTTTTCATAATTTTAGATAATTAATGAAGTTATAGACAAATTTCGGGTAGACTAGTCGACCCGATAGACAACTAGTAGTATAATTCTTTAGAAATATAAATTCTGAAAATTCTGAGATAAATCTATAGAAAATTAGATTAAATAATATTCGTATAATTTTTATATGATTTTTAAGTATATGATTGAAGTAGGAACATAACCGATTAATTGGAAAGTCAAAAACCCTAAAACTGTGTTCGGTGTCTCGTGGAGCCTGTGTGATTGTATGTGTCTAAAGGGTTCCACGAGAAATTGAATATAATCTTAAAATATTATCTTGACTAATTAAGTCATATTGTAAGTTCATGAGTAGTGGGTTAATTTAGTTAATTAATTATCTAGGAGCGTCGGATTCCGATGGCGTAGACGCAGGAGCGACGTTTCAGATTCACAGCGCGACAGCGGACAAGTACACCTTGCCAATATTTACAAGTTTTTCCATATTATTGTTTTTCATATCTTACTTAGTTCCATACTTCTCATGATCCGTGTTCTGGTTACTTTCTAGTTTTGCGTGCACGTAGATTTTATTCTTTCTCCATATTACTTGTCTTATTTTTTGTATCTTGTTCATGTCTAGAGTTAGAATTTCTTTGTCTATGTCATGTATCCCTGATATGTGTGACCTAGACATGACTTGGACTTGACATGTTTGAGTTGACTTGATTGTCTCATAGTTTTAGACGAGGACCTTGTTATAGATGTGACAATACCTGACCACTCTCAATCGTTAGCAACCACCGGGCTGCGATTGAGACTAACTATAGGTTGTTAGCAACCACCGGACTGCAATCTATAGGGCCGTTAGCAACCACCGGACTACGGTTTACCTCGATTTACTTGTAGTCATGTTTATTAGCACGATTCTCTAGGCATGTCATTTCTTTTATGTTTTAGTTCTAGCATTGCTCCCTTTAATCGTTCGTTTCTTATATCACTTTTCATCTATCCACGCATTTTATTACTGTTATAGCTGGCATGTATATTATGTGTCTTGCTAGTCCTCTGAGGACCTGGTGATCTCTCCAGGCTTAGTTAGAGACGAGGACTACCCAGAGGTATACAGTTCTGGAGTCGAGACAGGTGACGTAACTTCGCAGGAGGACGAGATAGTGGCTGAAGACTTCTCTTGAGACATGTCTCTTTTAGACTTGATACTTTATTTTTTTCCTTTTTCAGTGGACATGTAGTTGATTATTTATTTCTTTATACTGTGGTTTCGGGATGTCTTACCCGCACAGTTATTATTTCTATTTCATGTTGGACAGATCTTTCTTATTAGTATCATTTTATTGGACTTGATCTCTCGTGTCTTATTTTCTGTGTGGATGAGATTAGCTGTGACCTGTGACTTGTATTGTATTGCTGGGTTGTTATCATGATTTACAGCTTAAGCATTTCGCTAATGGGCTTACTTTGAGATTTGACCCACTGGTGAAGTGTTGCTGGCATGTACCGTATGCTGGTCCTATACATATTTTGGGACTGGGACGTTACAGAAAGTGATGCATTCCCGAATCCTTGCAACCCAGCGGTCGTTGAATCCCATAGCGGACATCAGGTGTCAAAGGAAATTCCTATTGACCATGTCATAAGCCTTCCTCAGATCCAGCTTCACACACGCCTTCTCCCTACCAGGTTTATTGAAGCCCTTCACCATCTCATGAGCATCTCATGAGCCAATAGGCTGTGCTCAACAATCGACCTCCCCTTAATGAAAGCCGTCTGGTTCGGAGAGACTAAGTCCTGCATGATCCCCTTCATCCGCCGGCACATAAGATACGTAATTATCTTGTAGAGATAGTTACACCACGCAATAGGTCTGAAATCCGCCAACGATGTCGCACCCTCCTTCTTTGGCACAAGTGTCAAGAAGGTGTGGTTCAGCTCCTTCAGCAGCTTCCCTTTAGTGAAGAACTCCTGCACTGCCTCGAGGACCGAAAACTTCAGGGTATCCCAGTGACGTTTGTAGAACCCACTGCTAAAGCCGTCCGGCCCAGGAGCTTTGTTGGGATCCGCCATCTTGATAATACTCCACCCCCTCCATAGTAACAGGGGCAAGAAGCAGGCTATTCCCATAGGGTGTCACCATTCGCTTCGTAACTACATCCGGGAACTCAGACATGTAGTCAGTCTGAAAATATAACTCAGAGTAGTACCTGACAGCCTCCCCTTGGATCTTAGCCAGCTCCCCCACTAGGATACCCTCCGCATCGAGCAGCTGGGAGATGTTGTTCCGATGCTGCGTGGTCCGAATGACATCGTAGAAGAACTTGGAGCATCGGTCACCATCTTTGAGCCATGAACATTTAGCGCATTGGGCCGCACTCATCTCCTTCTGCAGGCGCAGGATGTTGACCTCCCCGATCAGCTCTTTCTCTCCCATCGCTAGATCCCCGTTCATCATGCCAGATTGCATGTCCTGCTGGATAGTCCGAAGCTCCACCTCCTTGTCTTCCAGGGAGGTCTTTGGCATAACCCTCACCCAGTTCCGAAAGGCCTTCTTCGTGGATTTGAGCAGATGCACCATACGAAACTGCGTCGTGCCCTCCCTCCGACTAGTAAGACCCTCCGTAACAGCGTCCAGGTAACCCTTTGAAAGATACCAACTATTATTATACCGGAAGGGACGCGACCGCACAGAAGGCCGGACAGAGAAGCCAACCCTGATGGGAGAATGGTCGCTCGTCCTATAGGCCAGACCCTCAGCCAAAGAATTGGGGAAGCGGCGGAACCACTCCCCGTTGCCCAGGGCTCTATCCAACTGGCAAGCCACCCTGTTACGGACTGCTTTGTCATGCCAGATCCAGATAAATCCCGAGCGAGACAACCCCTGAAGCCCCACATGAAGAAGACGTCTCTGGAAGTCATACAGGACCGGATCAGGCACCGGTCTACCGCCCACCTTCTCCCTTCTGTGTAGGAGGGCGTTGAAGTCACCCATCAGGAGAAGCGGCAGGTGCGATGAGTCAGCAACGGAGGCTACCCTGGATATGTCGCTCCACAAGGTCTCCCGACGCCGCCTGTCATTGTGGCCGTATACTGCTCCAAGTAAGAACCGAAAGCCACCATTGTTCGAAAAAGAGATGGCAATCAGCTGTTCCGTCATCAAGATCAAGTCCCCATCCCAACCCTTAAAATTCCATCTGACCCAGATCCTAGCCATGTCGCAAAGAGCCAAGTTATAGAGTTGGACCCAATGGGATGGGGTCCGACAAGCAAGAGTATTCTCCCCTTTTATCTTAGTCTC
Organism: Iris pallida; assembly: GCA_029216955.1. Taxonomy (NCBI): domain Eukaryota; kingdom Viridiplantae; phylum Streptophyta; class Magnoliopsida; order Asparagales; family Iridaceae; genus Iris; species Iris pallida. The sequence goes on along the minus strand of JANAVB010022593.1, from coordinate 915,309 downwards.
CAGCAGGATAGAGATTTCACACTTCTCTCTGTGTAAAATCCCACAAATCTTCCTCCATCTCCCTAACGAACACGCACTCCTCACGTTCCAATTATTGGGAGAGAGGTTCCCCTGAACGTCACCTGGACTGGTACCTGGGGTTGGTACCACATCCGTCGCTGTCATATCCTCCTCCATCACAGTATCCGGGGCATGCTGGATCGCTGCCTGGGAGAGCACGGGCCCAGGCCGGGTTGTCCACGCATAACGCATCATCCCTATCAGGGGAATGCCCCCCCACTAGGGAGGTCGTCTCGTATCGGTCCAGCCCGTCTCTTCCTGCTATAGAATATCTCCGCAGAAGATCCGCCATCACTTCGCTCCTCTCTCCCCAATGCCACCATACCTCTGGTGACCATACTCCTCTGCGCCGAGAAGGTGATCATCGTCCAACTAGTAGGAGCCGGTTGGGACGAGATGGTAAGGCTCAGCCCCCCAGCCTCTTCCATCGGTCGGTCACCCTCCTGCATGGTATCCCCCTCTCTATCGTCCCTAGGTAAGGGCTCCATCTCCCGTGACGGACCAGGCACCTCAATAGGGGGCGGGTTTGGCCCCGACTGTGATCCTTCTGACGGACAGGTACTGTCCAAATGCCCAAAACAAGCACACTGCGAACAGGTTGGGGGAACCCATCCATACTCCACCTTCTAGGTTAGGACCTCTCCAGAAGGCACTCCATACTCCAAAACCCTCGGTAGCTCCCCTCCAGCCCGTATCTCTACGAATATCCGGACATACATCAACCTCGACCGAAATGTTGTAGCATCATCAGCCTTGATCGGGGTGCCAATCAAGCTGGCTAGACGCATCAGCAATGGGATACTCCAAAACCGTACAGGGAACTCCGGAAAGCGTATCCAAACCGGGATGGCATTCAAGACTTCCCTTTCGCACCGCAACTCAGGTGTCCACTCCTTCAGAATAATGAGCCTGCCGTCAAACGTCCATGGACCGCCTTGCAGGATCCTGGTGAAATCTTCTGCTAGCCCAAACTTCACGTAGTAGAAGCCATTCTCCCTAGCAAATATCTACATACTCCCTTTTGGCTGCCAGACCCGCGCCGCATACCCCCGGATCTGTCCATAGAATGGCTTGTTTCCCAGGACGTAGAGAACAAGCGTGTTTTCCCAAAAGGCAGACACCTTCTCAATCTCCTCAGCCGGAAACGAGGCCCGAAAGCCGCTCCCAACATTCTTAGGCGGCACGTACTCCATAGTAGTGGGGCTTTTAGGATCCACCGGCTTGCAAATATCAGCCCAGGACCTTCCCGCTGGACGGGGAGCCGCCCCCGGGAATGAGGAGCGACCCCAGGAGTAGATGACCCCTGGCCCGGACCTCCCAGGTCCACCACTTTACCCTTTCCTTTCTCCGCTGTGGTCGCCTTGGGGCGCCAGCCCACAGATCTCGTAGTAGACGCCACCAGGCCCCGAATCGACGTCCGCAACCCCAATCCCCCGCTCGGTCTTTTCTCCGCAGAGAAGCGCGCCTTTTGGGAAGTCGGCACGCCCCCCACCTTGCCTCCCATCTTTGCCCCTCGGCGTTGCGTAATTGTCGTCCAACCGCCTCCTTCCACCTGGCCCTCTTGAGAACTAGTCCCCGATCCAAGCTGGAAGTCTGTGGTTCCCGAGAGATCTGGGACCCACTGATCCGCCCTTCCCGACGATCCTCCCCCGGCACCCGCCGTCAGCACTCCCCGTCCGTTGGGGTCTTTCCAGCCACCCCCCTAACTACCGGCAGCGTTGCCAACTGCGACGCTCGCCTGATTGGCCGTGCCAGCCACAGCCGCACCCGATCGGCTGCCCGACTGGCCGCCCTCCACCACCTGACCGCCCGCCAGGCCGTCGACGACCGTTCGTGTGCCCGCCTGGCCGCCCGCGCCTCTCTGGACGTCCGCCTCTACCACCCGCATCTTTCCGGTGCCGCCGCCGCCGCCGCCAGCCAGCTACCCCCCTGCGCCGGGATCCCACGAAGGGGCTCCCTTGGGGCCGGGAGATCGCCTAGGGTTTCCTGTGCCATCGATCGGGAGATCACCTCCTGGAGCTCCCATCGAAATATATATATATATATATATATATATATATATATATATATATATATATACGCGAATTCTTGACCTCGGGAGGAGGGAGGGGTGGGGCTTAGACCCATGATGTCAGTCAGGAAGAGGGGGCATGCATGCGATCTCTTAGGAGCAGCTTTGTCGCCTTCGGTAGGAGGGAGGGGTGGGGCTTAGATCCATGTTGTCTGTCAGGGAGGCCTCTGGTCTGAAGCTGGCATGGAGGTTCATTAAAGGTGGGTCATTATGGGCTGATTGGATGTACAATCGGTATGTGAAGAGGGGCAACTTTTGGACCTGCTCTCTCAACAACCACCACTCGGCCACTTTCAAGCATATTCTGCGGCACAGAGCTGTACTCAAATCATCCATCCGGAAGACCATAAGAGATGGAGCTGGGACTGACGTCTGGCGGGATCCATGGTTAGAGCGTCAATCTCTGATTGAGTTACTGGACGACCGGACCCACAGGGAGGCTGGTAGGGGGTTGACCTGCCAGCATATTATCAGAAATGGAGAGTGGAGACCAAAGGTCTACCGTCATACCGTGGAGCTGGGAGAGGCTATTCGCGCGATTGGTATTGATCCGAGTCAGCCGGCAGATAGTTGGATCTGAAATCCGCCGGGAGCTGCTGGAGGCACTAGGGAATTCCGTTTCAATAGCTGCTACAACCTTGTGCACCGTACATCCTCTAATAGCATGGACTATGACTTCATCTGGTGCAAGGACCTGGCCCGCAAGATGCAGTTGTGTGTATACTGGTTGCTGCTTGGGCGTCTGCTAACGAGTGACAGACTCATCTCCTTTGGGATCCAAGTCCCCAACCCGAAGTGCGTACTGTGTAAAGTGGACAACGAATCTATGAGACACTTGTTCTTTGAGTGTGAGGTGTCCTGGTATATCTGGACTAAGCAATGCCGCAGAGCGCTGGGAGGTTGTGACACAGGCAGAGAGATTGGAGCCATCATCACCGGGATTCGAGACCGCAGAGGGAGGGGGCAGGTTTGGTTCAAGACTGCCAGATTACGGCTTGCAGTCTCCGTCTAGCATGTCTGGAGGGAAAGGAACCGACACATATTCGAGGGGATATCCACCCCTCCTATAGACATTCTACATAATATAAAATTTGATGTAACTGCTATGGCACCCTAAATGGGTAGGAGAATATCCTCGATTGTATGATTGTTGAGTTGATTTTGGAATAAAATTTACCATGTTTCCAAAAAAAAAAATATACGCGAATTCTGAAAGTTACGCTCGAGCCTCTCCTTGATTTTAAAGTGGTTGAGTTGAGAGGAGGTGAAGATTGCAGTAGACAACACCAGAAAAGTTGGCTCAGAATAGGATGGGACGAGTTGGAATTGGACTGGCTTGGACTCCGAGAGGATACACATGGAGAATTTTTATTTTTGAAAGTTGCTCTCTATTTGGCTTCTTTTGAGGGATTTTTTTCTTTTTTGGGAAAGTTGCTTCCTTTTTTCTTTAGCGCACCTGTACAGAGAACACAAGATGAAGGGTGAAAGAATATAGTAAGATTTGATTTATATGGCAAGATTTATGGGAAAGCAGATCCTTATATATAGTAGGATTTGATTTATTTATTTATTGTTTGTGGGGCCAACCCAGAGACTCTTACTAAATAATAATCTCATTTCCTTAAATAAATATCTATATGGAGGTTTTTATTTTTCTTGGGGGAACCACTGCCCCCTCTAGTGTATATGTGGTTCTGCCATTGCTTTTGTTAATTTATTTAGGACGTAGTAAAAATTGTGAAATATGTATTGTTTTGGCCTTCTTTGTTGAATCCTGGTTCCATCCAAGACCATCAGTTTCCACTTGTAGTGTTTCCCTAGGATTTCAGTGCTCACCAAGTGTGTATTCATCAAATTTCCAGGAAAAAAAAAAACATGTTTCAAAACTTGTTTCCAAACCTGAAATGAATATCCCGGAACCCGACAACTATGTGCCCAACGACGATCCAAGGGGACAACATCACATGTTTTTTTATTTAAATCATCACACAGGTCTGTGGCCTTCCTACACCATACCAGTATACCATCTCCAAATTCACAACCCACAAGGAACATGGACAATCAATAGATACTCTACCGAGTACTGAGGATAAAAGCGGACTAAGAGGTCAAGGTTGAATGTGCATTCCTATAATTGAAAGGGCATATCCTCATCTACTGCCAACGCGAAAAGGAACTCAATATCCACAATACAAGGGGCAGGATATCTACTCAAGCGAGAGATGACACGAGTTGTAAACCCGACAATGCCTACATACATTCCTTCAGCTACCAGCTTGTCCTACACCGTCAGATGTATGAGCTACACGTGACAAAATCCTACACGTGACAAAATCTTTAGATGCTTACAAAGATTGCAGATGAGAGTAAAGACCCATAAGTCGAGCATATGCAAGTTCGTGTATACAAGGCAGGTCTATAAGACTAAAAAGATGAGATAATTGAAAACCGTACTTGAAGACAGTTAAGTAAGATATTACTTGTGACCACAAGCACTGCTCTCTTATTATCCGTAAGGAGGAACAGACAAGGTTGTGTGGTAATCGTTCACTCGGGAAGCTTCTTGCTAACGAGACATTTATAATATACTTTTACTTGGTTCCATTACCAGTTTGAAGAAATTCAATTAACAGTAACCAGAAGCATGGACGCTCATCGTACCGGACACGACAGTGACACTCCAAAATATGCCATCTCAGTGTCACCAAGTCCAAACCATGTCATATGAGTGTCAGTGGAACATAGTCGAATAAACTAAAGTATGCCATTTGATTAGAGTCCAAAATAATTCACCTTGCTGTCGTCAGTGGAGACCCCGCGCACCCCCTCGGATTCATAACAATCGGAAAGCACCCCTTCCTCAGCACGTCCGCCACGAACATCCGCACATCCCCGTCCATGCTCCCTTCCGCCGTCCCTGGCACGATCAACACCGTCGTGTCGAGCCCACTCTCCTTCCCAATGTCTAAATCCTCCGGCCAGTCCAGGGAGACCACTCCACCGTCCTCGGTCCCCACGCAGACCCTCTGATACCCAACCTCCCCCGCCCCTCCCTCCCTCCCATCCTTCGCAAAACTACAACCTTGCGTGATGTTCACGTAATGCCGCTCCTCCGTCAGCAGCCGCTCGCTCTCGTCGGGGTCCGCGAAGGAGACGGAGGGGCAGCGGAGGAGGACGGAGCGATTGAACGGTGTGGGGTCGGTGAAGAGCACCGAGTCTGCGGCGACGCCCGGGCCGGGGTCCGGGGCGGGCCGGGTGCGGAAAAGGAGGATCGCGGATGCGGCGGCGGAGGCGGCGGCGAGGGCGGGGGGGACGAAGTCGAAGGAGACTAGGGTTTTGAAGGCGTCTTCGAGGGAGGAGCGCGTCCCCGTCCGGATCGGCGGACACCGCCGCCGTGTCCGGATCCGGGTCTTCGGATTCTTGGCGGGGAGGAAGGGGGTTTTCGGAGAGATCGATGCGATGAGGGTCATGTGGGAATTAGGCCTGTTTATGCGGAGCTAGGGTTTCGAGAAACCCTAACTGAAAGAAAGAGGAAATTTAGAGAGAGGGAGAGAGAGAAAGTGGGGTCGAGAATTGGCGGGGAAGGGAGGAGGAAGAAGACACGTGGCGGTAGACGGTGTGTGGGAGAAGGAACCTTGGATATGGGTTCACTGGGTTGTGGGACCCACTATATAAGTTGATGAGATTTCAACGATAGATAACTTGGAGAGAGATCTTCCCACCCCAATTTCCAAGGCCTTGGAATTCTAAAATTGTTTATTAATTATGCATAATTGTTAAATAAAATGTAATTGTCAAGTTTTTGACACTAAATTTCAACTTAATACTCCAATCTATTCAACTTGATACCCTCAACTTTCTAAAATATAAGTTGATATTCTAAAACAAAAAAAAAAAGATAAAATTATCCTCCACTCTCTCCCCCCATCCCCCTCGCTCTCCTCCGGCTGCATCACCTCCACCCCTTCCCTCTGTGCAGTAGCAGAGGCTGCTACAGCAGTGGCAACGGTGGCAGTGATGGCGAGGTGGTGCAGCTGGGGGCGGGGGTGCAGTGGTGACAATCGGGGTCGGGGTGGAGATGGGCAACCGAGGGAGGATGGGGGAGAGAAAGAGATAGGGATAAATTTGTCATTTCTTCTATCAAGTATAAAAAAACTAATAGTCGATGGGATCAAGTTGTTGAGTAAAAAGGTTTAAGGTATCAAGTTGAATAATTGAGGGTATCAATTTGATATTTAACAAGATTTTTATAATGTTTACAATTTTTTTTAAACAAATTATAAAGGAACTACAAACCATGATCCGAACTGTTCAAATTTTTTTTTACAAATGTGTCACTCAAAAAAATTGTTAGGGGTTGTCAACTACATAGTATAAAAGCCAAAAAAAAAATCCATTTTTTTCACCCTTCCTCTCCCATATTCCAAATATTGTTCTCAATCCATATTCATACCTAAAATTTATATTATAGTAATTAAAATATAGTTTAGGACTCATTTTGGGCTAATTTTCGAAATTTCGAACCCATTTTAGGGTTTTCGAAGTTCGAGAATCCGTCCATAAAATGACAACGATGGACTGTCAAATATTTGATAGTTCTTCCAATTGATAGGAAGGTCAACAAAATTGGCAATCGTAAAGAAAAATATTGTTCAATGAACAACATATTTATTTAGGGCTCTAAAAAAATTAACAATCCTTCCAATTTTTAGGACTATCTATAAAATTTAACAGTCATAATCAAAATAAAACTGATTCCTTAATTCTCAACAAATCCGACAGCATTATCTGGAAAAGACTTGATTAATTCACTCACATTAAGAGCATCCACAGTGGTAACACTCCAAGCCATACTTCAAATCACTTCAAACCATACTTCAATAATTAATTTTGGAGTATTCATTTCATGTTGGTACACAATGGTATAGTCTAAATAAACACTCCAAATTGACAAGTGGCAACACTCCATTTGTTTTCCTCATTATTTTTCTTTCATAATTGACAAGTGGCAACACTCCAAAAAAAATGAAGAAAAAAAAGTAAATATGGTGGGCCCGCAAGTAATATAGCTCAACTAGTAGACTCTCCAAATTTGGAGAGTCTCTTAGCTTTCTACCATTTTTCAAGTGTGAACAAGTGTCCATTGGAGCCATCAAGTGCTAAAAATTTGGCTAAAGACCAAATATAGCACTTGAAATTAGTCCCACTGTGGATGCTCTAAGGTTTGGAAACATATTAAAAACATCATGCAGAAAACAAAAAGAAAATGTGTTAATGAAAACCTACAAAATGTTAAAAAATCGAAAATAAGATGGAACCAGTTGACAGTGGCTACAAATATTGAAACCTATATTGACATATATTTTAAGTCTTAATAGCATAACTAAATAATATTGCATGTCTTAAAATCAAGTTTTAATTTGTTCAATTGTCAAACTAAAAAACATAACCTATAATGGAATCAGGGCTGGCCCCGAGCTGATGGCGGCCCGAGGCGAAAGTTCCAAAATGGCCCCCATACATAATATAAAAATATATATAAATAAAAAAAAATTTGTTGTAGCCAAAATTTGAACCAAGGATCTCTTAAATATAAGTCTAGCATTATTGTCACGCCCCAGAACCAGAGTACTGGAGAGCGGGGGAATGACTCAGCCAGCTACATATTACGGGTAGATGAATACCGTATAATACGATCAATGCTGTCTAAAAGACGAGGGGGTGCATACTACATGAAAGTCTCACTATGGTCACTTCACATCTATTGTCTCAATCATCCAAGCAAGAAACAGTAATAGAGAACATGCAAGATAAAGCAGTAAGGCGTCCCAAACGCTCTGTCAAAATGTTCTTGATATCTGGCTTTACAAAACATAGCCAGATTGATGTAGCAAAAGTATACACAATTGTTATCAGCTGCAGTCTGACTTAGTTACAATTATGTAAAAGTAAGTACAAGACGATCCGACTAACATGTCGGTGCCAAACGACAAGGTATAAGATAAATAACAAAACGAACAGTGAAGTAAGAAACCCACTCGAGTCCTCCTGCGATCATCCCTCTAGTGTTGACCATCTTGGAGGTAGAAGTAAGCTGAGTCCTCGGAAACCGGCTCTAAATCTGGCCATGCAAAACCAGAGAGGTTAGACCTCTAATAAAGTACCACAAGGAAGGACGATATGAAGGACAACAGAAGTAAGAGAATATATATAGATCTCTGCTTGCTGACTAGGATTCACGTACATCACGACATTTCGA
>JANAVB010022593.1:806139-894932 GCA_029216955.1 Iris pallida | reverse complement strand
ATCTTGTTCATTTTGCTCGTATTGCATGCCAAGTTAGGAATGATTGGCCTAGTGTCATCCTTGCAGAATATTTATATAGCTTGTTACATGACAAGATGATTATACTAGTGGATACAAGTAAATTTGTCCATCTACCTTAATGAATATAGACTAGAAATTTTGGTCTCGAATTCTGATGAATAGGAACATAAAAGCGCTAGGGAACACAAATAGTGGGATTTTGAAGATAGAACAAAAAGTTTAGGGACCCCAAGGTATGTAATTGTCTACAGAACCTAGTTATTACCAATCTGCAATTGTTATGGATAAGTGTTCGTCCATATTTGTGTCCACATGACCGTGCTGTCAAATTAGATAGCTAATCGCTTTGTCTACCAATTGTCCATATTCTAGCTCTCCCATTACGGATGCTGTATTGCAACATGGTGAATTTATTAGTGTAACGGAAGTCTGCTATATGCTAGAGTTTCTACCTAGAAAGTTGAGCACATAGGAAAGGAATAATATATGATTTCATTTGAGATTGATTTTGGACTTGTGATTTAACTTTTGAGTGACTGGAGTATTAAGTAAACTGGTATTTTCTCATTGAAGATTGATATTTGTTCATAGTTGTGGCATTCAAGGTAAAAGGTTGTTGCAACTACTTGACATGCCCTAATCCTTCTTAAATATAATCTTGCCAAACTGGTGCAAAATGCTTGTATGCATGTCTTTCTCAAGTTACAGAGACCTCCAAGTACCATGTTAATTTATATGGTTTGCTAATGTGACTATAGTAAGACAATGACATGTTATCTCATGTTGATGCTAATTTGGAACATGTTTTAGTTAATACTCATTTGGATTTGGAAAACAAATTGTTTGATTCTGATTTCGAAAAGTAAAAAGTAAGCATCACAACTGTAATTTTTTCACTATACATGATATGAAAGCAGATTAAACTACATATATGCTTGACAAACTAAATATGCTGCTTGGTGGCCTGCGAAATACTGCTTCACATTTTTTAGACAATGGAGATAACACATAGTGACATTTGCAGGCCAACATTTCTACTATTAGCTGGTGTTAACTGAAATTATGTAATTAACAATTACAAGTTACTGGAGAGAGCTACAGCAAGAGACCCCTCAAATTAGCATTTAAAACAATTTTCTCTTTTTCAAATAAAGCAATTTTAGAGATAAAAACATCATTTTCTTTCTTTAAAGTATCAATAGAAGAATCATGCAAATGTCTTAACTCATGTGTTCGTCTCTTTGAGTTCTTATATGATGAGGAAAGAGTTTTGATTTTCAAAATTAAAGCATCATTCAAACTCTTTAAAGAAACACAAGATGACTTTTGAGAAACAAGTCTAGATAATAAATTATTGTTTTCATTTCTCAACAATTCATTAGCTTCTTCTCAATGAAAACCTTTTTCAAAAGTTCTTCATTAGTAGAATGAAGGTAAACAATAATCTTAAGGATTGATTAGCCATAGCTTTCCACTTAGAGCATTTCTTGCATTTAGAAGAAACATGATTGTCTATGCTACTAGATGTAGAACCCTCTTTATCGGTAGAACCCTCTTTATCGGAGGAGTAGGATGCCATAATAGATAAGGATCTACTCTAAAGATAGTAAGCCTAAAAATAGGGTCCTTGCTCTGATACCAATTGAAAGAGGGGTGAATAGGGTCACGCTAATATGTCAAGCACAAAACGATTTTTAATAGCAAATTTAAAAATAACTGTGCAACAAATAAAGCAATAAGAATACCGACACTTGATGTATCCTGGTATCCTCCTTGAGGCACTCTAGTCCCGGAACTCTCTCCGACTTTAATCCACTGTTATCAAAATAGTTACACCACGAGCTTTGATCCGAAGGCTCGTCAATTTCTTACACAAGAGCTTTGATTCGAAGGTCCTCCGATTTCAAAACACAAGAGCTTTGATCCTAAGGCTCTTATACTTTACACAAGCTTTGATCCGAAGGCTTGTACACTTAAACCTCTTTACAAGATGATTTTGATCTTCTCACAACAAATATGAAGCTCTTTTTTTACAACTCAAGAACATTCTAACACAATTTGTGGATAGGCAAGTGAAAGCTTTGGTAGAGTTGTTTGTGGATGACCCTTGGTAGATAGAAAATTTTAGGCTCAAAATGATCAACCTTGAATGAAGAGGTTCAAAGTTATTTATACAAAGGCACAAGGAAAGATCAATAATGTAACTTTCTGTCTGCAGTTGGAACATCCGTCGGTATTCCGCGGAATACCGTTGGTTGTTTCGCTTGTATATTACAACAACTAGAAAGAGCTGTTGGGATCATTGATGATGAGATAGAATTCAATCATTGGATTTCTAACGGCTACAATTCGAAATATCCGTCAGTGTTTCGCAGAAGTCCGTCGGATAATCTGATAGCTCACAGTAAGTTGTCTGTGGTCTATTCGGATCATCCTCCGATGTTCTGCGGAATTCTGTCCGAATTCTGGATGTCTTCCCAAAAGTAATCCCGGGTTATTTTCTTCCTAGTTTTCGATTTTGCCATCAATTTCTTGCGTTTACAATTATTCCTAAGATTCATTAAGATTCATTATAGACTCTAGATAGACTATAGTAGGTGCATGCTTCTTCACAGTCTTGAAATGACGATGACATGACTTGGCTTCTTCCTTTGTACGATGTTGTCTTTTTTTCTTTGACGATAATTATCCAAAGATACCTTTTCGGACTTCGCCTTCGAACCATCCCGAGTGCGTGGTCCTGGAGATGTCGTTGGGTGGTTCAAAGAAATTTTGTAGACAAGCACCGTCTTTGGCCCATCATAATTTTTTATAGCATATGTCCATATTGATCTTGCTTATTACTTTTTTGTAAATACGTGCTAAACAAACAAAAGAATATACATAGTAGCAAATGTGATACATTTAATGCACATTATGACATTGCTAAGTTTAAGTATAAATACTATATTGATATCATAATGTTAAACTTAATCGAATAACCACAATAAAAAATTTAGTTATAATAGAAGCTCATATCACTAATATGTAAAACAATAAGCATATATCACTAAAATATATAAGTATAAATGCTATAGTGATTGCATGATGATTAGTGGTAATATAATACTAAACTTAATCGGTTAACCATATTAAAAACATGATACAATCATCGGGCTAACGTACCGGATATGTATTGGGAACAATCTAGTTATTCCAAAATACACCAGGACACACTAAAATAGGTATCACATCTGTTTTGATGTGTCCTTATCATGTCACGTTGTATCTGTGTCCGTGCAACATAGTTGTTATTTGATTTTCATCTAATCTATATTTTTAATTCTGCACAGAAATTTTAGTGTTCTAATTTGTTTCTTTTTGCTCTTGGATATTTGCTTATTGCTGTTTCTGTATATTCTGATGGCTCTAATTTTTTGTTCTATCAGGCTACACTTTCATTATCTGGGAAAGATTTTAAGTTGACTCTAATTGCTAGGCGCTCTCGCCATTATGCTGGCACAAGGTTATTATGACTTTTAACTTCCTTTTATATGAAAGACTTGGATATCAAAATCCATGTTAAAGACACGGAATGAAGTCAGTCAGTCGTGGATAGAGCGATTAAAATTGTGCATTTTTTTATGATTACACATGCTCATTGTAAAATCTTAAGTGCTTTTATGCACTAGGTATCTAAAGCGTGGTGTTAATGAGAAAGGCAGAGTAGCAAATGATGTGGAGACAGAACAGATTGTATTTGAAGACAACATTGAAGGAATTCCTACACAGATAAGCTCTGTAGTACAGAATAGGGGTTCCATACCACTATTCTGGTCTCAGGAGACGTCACGCCTGAATCTTAAGCCTGATATTGTCTGTAAGTTATATACTTAAGCTTAAAATCATGGGATTTTATATCTTTTTATTTGACATTTATTATCCTCTTCCAGTACACAAGAAGGACATAAATTATGAAGCTACCCGACTCCATTTTGAGAATCTTGTTAAAAGATACGGAAACCCAATTATTATTTTGAACTTAATAAAGGTAGTTCATTACAGGCTGACTGTGATATGATACTTAAGTATTGAAAATTAGATTGAGAGAGATCTAATGCTGCTTTTTCTTGCTTTTTTTGTTGTTTCCACCTTTTGCTATTTGATGAATTTCAAATAGACGTATGAGAAGAAACCTCGAGAATCCATACTCCGTGCTGAGTTTGCCAATGCAATAGATGCTATAAATAAAGATTTATCCGAGGAAAATCACTTGAAATTCTTACATTGGGATCTTCACAAACATTCTCGAAGGTACGTAGCTTCTACTACTAATACTTTCTTTGATAAGAGCTGCCCAGAAGTAAAGTTATAACTTCAGAGGAATCTTCCATTTTTCCAGCAAAGCTGCAGATGTGCTTGCATTGCTGCGCAGAGCGGCATCACAGGCCTTGAATTTAACAGGCTTCTTTTTGTCAAGTGCTTCCAAGTTTAAGCCTAGAGGATGGTCTGAATTGGCCTGTAATTTTGTAAGTATATCAGTGAATGTGAATTATATTAAAAATTTGTTTTACCATTTTGTATACATGTACTATGTCTATGTATCTTGATTATCGCTCAATACTAGTTCTTATTATTTCCTCTGTGTATATTGATGTAATCCATTTCTTCTAAATAAATAAAGTTGAGATTCAATATTCGATAGTGGTCTCAAATCTGCTGTTGGATTAAATCGTTGCAGATTTCAAAATAAGCCTTGTTGGGAAAGGTGCATCCACATATTTTGCTTTAAAACATTATTATTTTCATCAAATTTTGGGCTAATTATCAAGTGTCTAAATTTCAGGTCTATATAGCTGTTTTAAGCACTTAATTTCATTCTCTAGTAATCCCCCTTGAACTTAATTCTAGCTTATGGATTTTGAACTTCAAACAAAGGTTTTGTTTTGTCAGCCTAATAAAACTGCAAGCAAAGTGTAATTTCCCCATACATTATCTATTCAACATAGCTTTCAAGCACCTCAAGGCTATACCTGTAACCTTCATGCATCTGTAAACTTTTGTTATCTGTATCTGAGTTTCATCAATGTATGGTTTGTTATAGGAAGGATAATGCTGATGAATTGGTTGACAATAATCATCTTGATGAAGACAATCTAGACGGTGTTGTTACTGCTGAAAATGGATCAGAAGATGGAAATAATGCAGCTAATTCTGATAGATCTGAAACTGCAGTTGACAATAGTGAGGTTTGTTTAATCAAACCTCTGAAGATCCAACAAGGTGCCCTACGAACAAATTGCATAGATTGCTTGGATCGCACTAATGTTGCACAGTATGCCTATGGTTTAGCTGCTCTCGGGCATCAGCTTCATGCCTTGGGCATCATTGATTACCCAAGAGTTGATCTGGATTCCCCATTGGCTAATGACTTGATGAGCTTTTATGAGACGATGGGTGATACACTTGCATTACAGTATGGTGGTTCTGCTGCTCATAACAAGGTATAGTTATGGTATATATTTTCTTTCTTGTGGAACAAGTTCATCATTGACCTTTTTGTTGAATCCTGGCATAATATTATATGACAACTCTGCTTGAAGTTGTGCTTTACATCATTTCTAACTATTATAGCCAAATGTACATCATGCATATACTTTGGGGATGTTCAGTAGTATAAACAGGATTTCACATGTACTTTGCTATACGGATGGATAAAGAATTTATAATTTATACTTTATAGGAACTAACTTACTGCCCTAAGACTACATTTAACTTTTGAATTTTGTACATCTTTTATACTAGGTATTTGAGTTTTAAGTATGATAGTTATCTCATGTTTGAGCCTCTGGACTTTTGAAGGGTGTACTATATGGACTAAATCCTGAAGGTATTGCCAAAAATGTTGTTTGTGACTCTGAGGAGTATCAAAATTTTGAGACTTGCACTTTTTCCCTTCACTTTGTTTCATTGGAATGTGAAGAAAGTATCTTAAAGTAATGTCTAAGAGAGATGTTTGGTTTCAATTGACAAAAGTATCTGCTTATTAAGCTATGCGTAAAGCTGGGTTTCCTCTTCAAAAAACTGTTATGTTAAACCATCGTTATTGTTCTGTTGAAGTGTTGTTACTATCTTGCACCTATGTTTGCGTAAGAGATAGAGGGGGTTGGGGTTGATAACTATTTACATAAATGACTCCAAAGCAACTAAAATGATCTCTTCTAAAAGATATTTTTAGGAAAAACAAATTTATAAATGTTAGATCAAAATGCTGCTGAAAACAATAGTAATAGCTTTAGAGCATTTTTATCTTTTAACTACTGTAGCGAACCATGAAAATTTGTACAACTGGTTGCAAAAAAAGTTAGAAAGTTATAGGAACGTGGATAAAGTTTATGGGTACAAGTTTGTTGGGTTTAGGTTTGTTGTGTTTGAGGATGAAGGAGCCAAGGGAGGAGGAGAAAGTTGGCACCAGTTGCTGAGAAGGAAGGCTAGTGGTTGGATTGAAGAAGGATGGATTAGGTTTTAATGGGTTTGAGGATGAAGGAGGGAGGCAAAATGGTAAAAAAGAAACCATTAACTTTAACGGATGTTTGTTACTGCCCCTAACCACAGGGATTTATCTATCAGTAATCTTAATGATTTTAGAAGTCTCCTTCCAAATTACAAGATTCAGGAGATTTATGTTGAAATGGACAAAATTTGAGGGACTTGTATCTAAAAAAGAACCCAAGTAAATATTATATGTATCTTTACATAATATTTTAAGAAAACAAATGGACTCATCTTCTTTTATAAGGAGCATAGGTCCCATCCTAAAAGGAAAGTTGTATATGATAGACATGTATGGTTGTGATGGTTACACATGTCGTCATTTCAGCCATACGTAGTAAGGGGGTGAGAAAGAAAATTAAGTTGAAGATAGGTGAAAAAAATCGGAACCTTATATACTAGCACAATTTCATTGGCAAACATCATATACCATGAAACCAAATCTTGGATGTGCCTTGTAATGCATCAATAGCTAGTGGTAGCGAAGAAACACAAGGACTTGATGGTGATCTTTCATGCAATCTAAAGGTGATTCAAGATGGTGTGATATCTTCTCCAATTGTCCGCATTTTAGTCGTCATTCCATCATGTATATTATTTATAAATCAAAATATAGCTACTAGAGATTAATATTTCTCTGAAACCGATCACATTATCTCCTTAGGTAACGTAAGTTTTTCTCTAAGTCAATAAAACCAGTTTGAAGGTCGTTTTCCCCCCTCTATAATTGTCAATTAATCTTCTTAGTAAGTAGATGACTTCCATATTATATCTTCCTCACGTAAAATCAAATTGATTTTCTGGAATTTTAGTTTCTTCTCCACATGCTTTGCCCAATTAGTATGCCATACTTTCATGGTATAGTTCTTAAGCTTGATTCCTCGATATTTACTACGACCCTCTCTATCTTCCTTATTCCTCTATATCTAGAACTATAATATTGCTTCTCCATTCGTCGGATTTTTTTTCTTTCTAGTCCTTAGAATTTCTTTGAATAAGTTTGTTAGCCTCCTAGATACTCTTTTCTGGACATTTCCAAACCTCAACATGGAATATTATCGGAAGCTACAGCTTTTCCAGATTTTATTTACCTTAAAGCATCCTATCGTAATCAATTTCAATCTCAACTATTTTCTGTTACACAATTCCTTCTTAAATTGAGTTGCTTAAACATTGTATTTCTTTAGTAGATAATCTTATAAAATTTGTCTGTCCTCTACCGAGTTAGCTTTAACCTTGGCCCTTTGATGGACTTGAGAGGGTCTAATTCTATCCGAGTTGGTTCTTTTGGCTGCCATCAGCTTGTGTGACTCGTTGGTCGAAATTGATCTCCATTGTACAGCATGTTAGCTGCCGCTGTCGCTGAATTCAGCACCCCCTCCTCTCTTGTGAATACTATGTGTGCAGTGCTTTATCAACTGACAACTGCAGTGCCACCCACTACTTTTACTGGAGTTGCCCCATCTTATTTTGTTGTCTTCCTTCTCCCTTTTTACAGTTTCTAACTGGTTACAGTTATCCTAATATGAAATGGGAATCTTTAATTTGGATTTTGGAAAAAAAAATTGATGTGGCTGCAAGGAATACTTGATTCTTATGGCTAATATTTTAATAAATGATAACAAAATGTTCACTTTCTCATGAAATTCTTTCAAGCCCACCTCTGAGCATCTGCTAGTAAAAGGTTCGAATGGCTGTGCAACCTGCCATATTTGGGGGTGCTGAATTTCTCAACTCAAATGCTAGTTTTAATGTAAATAGTATACCCTGTTGTCATGAAGGGTTCTGATGTGATGTTTTTTTGTGTGGTGAGGGGGGTGTGGGGGGTGGGGGGTGGGGTTGGAGAGGGCGGGGGAGGGGGCTGCTGGGACTGATGTTGCCCAGATAAGATTGATGAGAGAGAATTGAGTAATGCGTATATCATTTTTTTTCTGTCAAATCAACTGCAACCTTCTGATTCTTTTTTCAGAAAACATTTTCTTGGAGAATGGATGGTTTGTAGATATATTTTGTTCCTAGCGATGCACTAATTTGATAATTTCAGCACTTAACTTTATTAGCAAATAACTGCATTCACTGACATTACATAGATATTCTCTAAGAGAAGAGGTCAATGGAAGGCAGCAATCGAATCACAGGAGTTCTTCAGGACACTTCAAAGATATTACAACAATGCCTACATGGATGCCGAAAAGCAAGATGCCATAAACTTGTAAGATTATAACAATTTTCTTTACTTGGCATTTTTATTTGGACTCTTGACCAGTTGGTTCTTCTTATGGATTAACGATACCATAATTATGTCCTTCGCGTTAACGTATTGCCTATTAATGCAGGTTCTTGGGGTACTTCCAACCACAAGTAGGTAAGCCAGCAATCTGGGAGCTAGACTCAGATCAGCACTATAATGTTGGGAGACGTGGTAATGGCTTTGAGGATGAAAATGCTAGGTACTCCTAATGAATTGAAGTCACTTTACTTTCCTAAAATTTCTGCATGGTCTGGCATTCTCCTTTTGTTACCTTTCTATTCTATATCCCTAATATTAAAATAATATGAATAGTAAATACATAACCCTCAATCTCATCACAACTCTAGAATTTTGTGTAGTGGCAGGATCTTTAATATGGTACTAGTGGCAGGCTCACTGTATAAATATGAATTCTACCATTGCAAACATATCTAACTAACATGAAGTTCTTAAAGAGCATATTGTATATAACTTATCTACTCTCTCTCTCTCTCTCTTCTTTTTTCTCTACTTGACCCTTAAGGAGACAGATTATTACTTGTAATGTAGCTTTAGACGAAACACGATTTTGTCACACAAAAACTTATAATAAGAAATATCTGGATTTTATGTTAATCTTGTGAAATTTTTACACATGCTTTGTGTGTGCCAAAATTAGCTCGTGTCTCTTGATTTGTCTGCAAAGTTTGTGTCTGTGGTGCTACCTGGATATTTTATATATTTACGTGTTATGTGATTATGACTACGACAACCCTAGAAGGGAAATAATGGGGTGGGGGGTGGGTGGGGTTGTTCCAGAATAGCGTTGTGGTAATTACATGCAATTAAATAAATCCATTAAGGCACAAGAAAGAAAAATAGGTGTAAAGACAAGTAAAGTGTAGAGAGATTAAAAAAAATCAAAAGCAAAAACAAACAGGAGATCTATCATGGTTCTTGAATTATGGGCTATCCACTCCCGGGCATTCCTCCGGTGTGGGTTTCACTATCCAAGGTCCGTATCGGCACATCCTGTCTTACAAATCCATCAATTGAGAAATCAGTGCTGTCCGAATCCTCTCTCACACCAAAGAGAGTCATCTGTTCTCTTATGGTCCAAGGGGATACAGCCTCAACCTCCCTTCTATATCCGGAAGGATTTACAAGTGAATATGTTCTCACTAAGCTGATGTCTCTCAATGCAAATTTCCTGACACAAATGGTATTGGCATAAATCTACAAGGGAACACACTAGAGTTTTTACAAGTTTAAGCTCAATATGTATAATAATCAAGGGCTAATTCTAAGGGCACTCCAACTTTTGCTTGGGGCTAGCTCAACTTTTTCCAAAAATAATTACAAGTATGCCATCCAAATTTTTGCTTGGGGCTAGCCCAATTTTTTTTTGGTTAGAGTTAGGGTTAGGGTTTTCTCCTCCTCCTCCTCCGCCGCCTCGTTCTCCTCCTCCTCTGCCTCGTCCTCCTCTGCCTCGTTCTCCTCCTCCAACTCCTCCGCCTTCTCCGCAGCCGCAGCCGCCGCCTCCTCCTCCTCCTCCTCCTCCAACTCCTCCTCCTCCGCATCGTCCTCCTCTTCCGCCTCGCCACCATCTCCCCGAATCATCCGTTCTTGTCCGCCCGCCTCGCCACCATCTCCCCGATCTCCGACGAACTTTCTGACTGCGACCCATCCCCGTGTGCCGCAGCTTCCCGCCTTGCCTGCGCCACCCTTGGACCCTCTGGTCCCTGGCTGACCGACATCACCATCGGCTCCGAACTGCCGACCTCCCCCTCGTCGGTTCCCCCCGTGGCCTACTAGCAACAGCAGCGGCGCGTCGTATCCGCAGCCCCGCGTCGATCGCATCCCCGCGCCAACGTCGACGTCCGCTCCCCCGCGCCCCCTTGCCTCCGCCGGCGTCCGCCTTTAGAAATCCTAAGTCTTTGGGGGCGGGCTAGCCCCAAGTAAAATTTAGGCTGTCCCTAATAAAAGTTCCACTATACTGGACTGTCCCCTAATAAGGGTTAGCCCCTAGCAAATGTTGGGGTGCCCTTAGAATTAGCCTAATCAAGTTTGAAAGTTTTCAAGGTGAAAGCCTATAGGAGTACTTGCTCCAAACCCTATCTATAAACTTGCAACCCCTTAGTAGAGGTCTCATGAGACAAAATGTAAATAGAGAGATTAGCCATAAAAACAAAATTTGAACGGTTAAATCTGGAATAGCTGTATGAACTGCGTGCTCGAGTGGTTCAAATTTCTTGGCCAAGTTGGCTGTAATGGGTGGTTTGGACTGCCCTGGGGGAGGTATGATCTGCCCACAGGTGGCGTGACTGTCCAAGAAGCAGTTCGAACCTCTCCTATGTGTGGCTCCTCAGTCCATTTATGTTTCATTTTGAGTTTGACCTATCTATGTTGAGAACTAGAAACTAGGAAGAAGTGTGTATATCAAATTTAGCTGTTAAACTCGATTTTCCAGTGTAACTTGAATAGATCAAAAGGAGATTTGTAGCTCAAGTTATAGCCGATGGAGAGAACATGTAACAAACTGAAACTGGGAGTTGTTTGCGGACAAATTATCTTTTGCAATTTGACCTTGATATTTTGAGAATTTCCATAATATGTAACCTTGAAAGTCTAATTTATAAACCAGTCAAGACTTTTGTCAAAATTATTTCTCTAGATAAATGATACGATTGAATTAATACAGAGGTGCTAGGAAATAATGCATAGCTAAAGGAATGCAGATTTTGGAGGATGGATCAAATCAAAACTTATCCTGAGAATTGAGCAACGGAAGAGGAGGAACATTTTAGGACAACTTGGAGTTTTTTCTATGATCAAAAGTATATGCACATGGTTATCTTGTCTCAAAAGAAATGCAGCAGGCTAAAATTCTTCAGTAGTTGACTTCGTAGGAATGCAAAGTTTAGTATAAGTAAGTCAACTGCACACTTAACGGAAAGCAGTGCAATTATAGGTTATGTGCACAACCACTGTGTATGTGTGGATACCCTAGAATTGGTTTTAATGCCATAATCAAGATAAAGAATTCAAGTGATGAATGTGGAAAAGATGGAAAAAGTCCTATCTTGGAATTCACCTTACAACTGTAAATTCTATGACTGCAAATATGGTCCAACTACCATAAAGTTCTTAAGAACATTAATGTATATGACTCATCTATCCCTTTTTTCTTCGTTCATTAAGGAGACGATTATTGGTTGCAAGGTAGCTTGTAAGGAATCAATAATTATCTCTGGCAGAAACTTATACTTAGAAAGTTTGGGGTTTCATTTTTGAACTTTGTGGTTTGTTTATTTTAACATGTGCTCTCCATGTAACCCAGTTAGTTCGTATGTGTCTCTGTTTGCTTGTCGGCAAGTTTCTGCAACCATGTGCTAGGACTTATGTGCATTATTATATTTACATGTGTGCTTTGTGGCCCAAGATCACGGACCTCAACTCACTTAACACAGCCTCTGTACATATTTCACATATTTTATACTAAAATAATGAGTTGCTTGTTCGAGTTGGAGTAATGCAGCTGAATGCTCTTTGTTTTCTAATATAATGTCTTAAAAAGGTTCTCGTTATCTGCGAGCCATTTTCACTGTGGTGTCCCGAAACTTGCATTCTTAAGCTGAAGTAGTAATGACACATAACATTTTCTTTCACGACATATTGGATTTTTCAGCCACTCGTGCATGTTGAACTTTTAAAACGGCTGTATATTTTCTTAGCAAACATCAAATGTTGTTATTGATAGGTCAATTATGAAAAGATCTCTGTCAGATGGCAACTTTCTTCGGGAAAACAATACTCCTGTAAGAATGCAAAATGCAGGACAAGAAAAGCTTCCCGGCTCAGCAACCTCTGATAGGACACATCAAGAGGAGGATGCTCTGGATCTTTCTGATTTAACACCAGAGATATCAGCTTGTGGAAGTGATATATCTTTTTCCAGGTTCTGTTTTTTTTACTCTATCAATAATGATGCATTTATTTGTTCTTAGGTTCAACTGGTTCCAAATGGGACTTCAAAGCTAGAGGAAATAGTTTCTATTTGTTCTCCTTTTTCTTCTATATCATCATGTCAGCCTAAGGAATCTGGCTTCCTCAAAATTTCAATCTCCATCTGCTTCAACTCAAATTTGCTTGATAGTTGATGTTTTTCGTCATCAGTTGTCTCAACTTATTTATTGGAATGGAATATCATGCCATAATATCTTTTACCATGCTAAAAGTAGTAGTACAAGACAATAAAGTTATTTGTCAATTTGTTTCATATTTTATTTCATAAAATCATTTATTACTTATTACTCATGTTTAAATTATTGTACGATTTGTTTTGTCATATATTTTAGTGCTTAAATCACATTTGAATATCAGTCGGAACATATACTTAACATGATACTCATCAATGGTTCTGTTTCGGTTTTTGTGGTGACCTATCAGAAACTTCGCCAAGGTATCAGTATCGTCTGATATCTTCAATTTTTTCTAAAGTATCTGTATTAGTATGAACTCAGAATTACTGCGTAAAGTATCTATTTGAAGTCTTAAACCTAGTTTCAAATTAATGCAAGTTGATGTTAGTCTATTTAAGGATTTAGTACAGGAAGAAGATTTACCGAGTTAACAAAGTGAAGGCAAAATTTTAGAGGGGCGTACCTATTGATACTGAATTAATATGTGAATCTTGCATGAAACTAATTATGGATTCTGGCAGAATGCCTGATTTCGGACTCTGTGTTCTAGTGTCAATCTTATTAATCAACCTACATTCACCATCTATATACTATTTTTGTCCCATTATCCCACATGATATGGGATTCATTTGAGTGGGTGTAGAGTTAATGATGTGGAGTCAGGTTAAGATTTTCTGGAAACTAATATTGTAATATGTAATATTCATGGAAAGTTTTCAGAATTTGATGTTCATATGATATATCTTAAACATTTTAAGAATATCTTTGAATCCGAACTATAACACTCTCCAATATGGAGAGCTCTTGAACTGTCCAAGTAGAGGGATGGATATTTAAACCGGATTTTACTCGTGTTAAATAGTATTCAAATCTTTTCAGGTGTAATCTTGCAATGCCTCGTCGGCATATTTATGGCGAGAATGAGCAAATTTACTTAAGTGAATATATGTCTTGTGAATCAAGCTCTTCAAACTTTCTAGACCTTGAATGGCTTTCATTGTCGGGTAATTCATGCGAGGAAGAAATATTTGACAGGTAATTTTTTATTTACTTCTAATTGCCTTCATAAGTTGCCAGCAACAAGCACGCTAATATGTATTGTTATTTTTGTTGTGCTTTCCTTCACACTGGCCAGAGAAACTATAATGTTATTTTAGGTTTTAACTTGTAAGTAGCACTTACCTTATTGTCAATTTTGCTAGAGTTGTGGAGTGCAGTTGCTTGTTTCTTCCCTTGAGTACAATTTCTTCTCTCCCAAGCACATATTTTTTTCTTATTCGTCTTCCTATGTCCTCAGCTTCCATCTACCTTTATTGTTTGGAACACACAATGTTTGGACATGATTCGACATGAGTGATCTCAGGTGTTTTGGAGGAAGTTGGATTTGAGACCAGAGAGTTTCAGGGTTTGTTGCCTAAGTTAGTGCTTGTATTTTCATGGTGTAAGGAGCGAACTGTGCGAGACAACATGACTAGTGGCTTTTAGTCATGTTAATGAATAAACTGAACAAACATCACTTTATAGGAAAACTCTACTAAAGAACTGTCTACATTATCGTGACTGAGCGAATTGACTATGTATGAATTAAATCATAGAGAATAATATTGTTGACGTAATCAGATGGAAGGTTTTTTGTGATGCAGTTTTAGCTCATGAAAACTTGTCAACCTCAGAGGAAGACCCATTACATAGTGCAAGGAAAATACGAACTCCTTACATAATCGTTGGTCATGTAGATATAATTATAATATATATATATATATATATATATATATGGGTAATACGATTAAAATATATATTATATATGCGTAATACGATTAAGTGTAGATTAGGTTTCCATTGCATTTGATTATAACCACTTGACATTTATAGTCCATCTATTGGTTTGATGCCATTACTTGATTGTATAGATTGTGGTTTTGTGGAGTACATGTCAAATCTATTGGTTTGATGTCAAATGGAAATACCACCCTTGGCTGCACAGAACAATCATTAAACATTTAGAATATCCATAATACCGCATTTAAAATCTCCATTTTTTACACTTTTTATGCACTAATTGAGAATGTTATGTTATTGTTTTCCTGCAGGTACACAATTTCAAATTCACCGACGGGGGATCTTTCCACTGAAAACATCATCATCGATAGTTCAACTGCTAACACAACTCCACCTCTAAGTGAGAATGGCTCTAGCATAAAGGTTAGTATTCCGTCAAGTTGCTTGATTGTGTTCCTAATTATGAAGATTGGCTAAACTTGAGAAAGGTAGTGATTTTAATGAAACTCTAGATTCAAATATGTTTCAAAATTGACCAAGATATCTAACTCTCCTTTATGCATATTTTTCAATAAACTGATTAATGGAGTAATTAAACTAGGTAGCATCCAGTTTTATTAAAATATGGAATGATATGTTGAACTAGGATGTACTACGGTTTGTTTTAAGTTCTGCAACCATAGCATGTCTCTGAACATATATAACTTGAGTAGGTAAGGACAAGACTCAAATTGATTTTTTAGAGGATGGCGAGGCTTAGACAGATTTTTTTGAGCTAATGCTCTAGAGTTAAGCAGAGTTTTTCAAGATAGTTTTGGAAGTAGCAAGCTCAGCTCTAGAGTTTAGTGATTCTCCGGAATGTACATTTGGTGATAGCTTTGTTAATTGAACAACCTTAGATAATCTTCCTAAGCTCGGACTTCATAAGAAAATCATCATCGTAATTATTAACATTAATAAGCGTATCATAATGCACGTCTCTTTTGCACTATAAAAACAAAAAAGCTTTTATGCCAAATAATTTAACTTGTCACACAACTCTCTTTTGCACTGATAGCAAATAAAATAATAATGTATCTCTGCTTGTTATTACTAGGTAACCCATATATAATTACTAAGGTAAGTAATTGATTTTTTGCAAATAATAAATATCCCTATGTTTTTTTTATGTAGTGTACAACTATTATTACCAAATGACCCATAAGTATTCTAGATAAAATCTTTTAGATGATCACCTAATAATAAGAAAAATAAATTATTGATGGCAAAAACATGCAAGACAATATGAATAAGAACATCTTATTATTATTAAGATTTGCAAGAATTGGTCCTCAACGTCACGTCACACGGAAGATATTTGGGGAAATTTTCAGATACCAAAACACTAGACCGGTTGTGGAAGTTATCTAGTTGTCAAGAACCAAATCTAGGATTTCGTGGTTTTTACCCAAATTATAGGCCTTCTGCAGATTATGTTATTATTATTCTTCTTTTTCTGATACAATCACCCGAACCTCGGTAACCTAATCAATGTTATTTTAAGCGATTTTCATTGCGCTCTAGGACCGTGGGTGGTTATTGAATAATCGTAATTAAACTGCCACTTGGAAATGTGTATTAATCGACCACTTATTTATTCTGGATCAAGCATGGAGTTACTAGCCCGTTTAATTTTCTGCTAATAGTTCTTTAGAACACTAAATTGTATACATTTGGGCCTTTATGGTTACAAAGACTAGTAGGAATCATAAAGTCCTAACATGCAGCGACAACAACTGTAGAATTGGCATTAATCAACTTTTCTGCAGGGAAAGGATGCGTCAGAAATGCATTCAAACAATAATGATGCTGGACAAAATTCAGATATACTTGGTGAATTTTCTGACAGCTTTGTTCGTTGGGTCATCAAAGGAGAAATGCTTTGTTATTGATGTCAAAGAAGTTCATTTCAGTTCATAGTAATATTCTTCAAAAATCTGGCAGTTTCCTGAGATTACTTCTACAATGAAATATGCTCTCCGTGGGACGAGGCCTTTGTCTATAAAATATCACTCCATTCCTTCTCCTCAGCTATTTGGTACAATTTGTTGCCATGCTATGATATGATCATCTCCTCGCCCAATATTGATAGAAGCACTATGTGCAACTAAAATATAAATTGTTTCAGAGTTCCAGCTCCAATTTTGGTGGGAACTTCAAATTTCTCATGTAAATATTTAAGATGCACATTTGCTCAGTTTTGAGCTCTGCAACATTTATATTCTTGTTCTTTTTTTTTTGTTAGCAAAAGGTTTAACATTTTTTTACAGTATCTAAGGAGAAGAATTATTGTTTTCTTTGCCTACAGACATGTCATGTTTGTCTTGCTTAGTTGAGATCATCCACGTCTATTTCTCCATAGCTATTAGGCCTTGTTTGGTTTGCGGAAAGGAAAGGAAAGGAAATTGATTCTTTATTATTTACTTTCCTTTGAGAAATTGTAATTTTCATCAATTTTTTTTTTCCAATGTTTGGAAATATCCGAATTATAGTAGGAATACATCTTTACTTTCTATTATAATGTTTGGTGTTTGTAAGGAAAGAAAACAAAATCGAGTCAATTTTCCAATAATACTCTCGTGCAGCTGTGCAAATGAGAAAACTTATTCTTCAGTAATATTTCTGTCTAAAAGGTATTATGGATAAAAATGGTAAACATATTTCTAAGTAGGGATATTTTAGTCGAAAAAAATTGTAATAAATACAGGAAAGTTGGAGAGAAAGTGATTCATGAGATGGATAGGGGAACCACTTTTCCCATATTTTCCTACCCCTTGGGAATCAATTTTCCTTTCCAACTTCTTTCCTTTGGCTTCCAAACACAGGAAAGAAATCACTTTCCTTTTCTAAGCTCAAATTCGAGTAACCAAACGAGCCCTTAGGGTATGTTTAGATTTGCACTCAAGGGATAGAAAGATTCCATGCGTTTTCTTTTCGAATGTAATTCAAAAAATGTGTTTGGTTTGCTAAGAAAGTGAAAATATGGAAGTCAGTACATTGTAATAATTTATAATAGTAAATATTGAGTATTTTTTATAATTACAAGATACTAATAATTATTATTAATTATCTTGTTTAATAATTAATTATTAGCAGTATATTAATATTAGATACTAATTAATTATATTATTAAATTGATTACTATTATTAATATGATGTCTTTAACCAATTATTTTTTTTCTCTTGCAAGCAATTATTGTAAAATAATCAGTATTATATTTAACTATTTTAATCACTTGTTCTTAATAATTAATTACCTTGATTTCTTTTGTATTTTTTGGCATGTAATCACTATTTAATGTTAATTAAATAGCTTGCAATTGTTTTATGAATTAATATTATTTAGTTATTGATATTTAACACTATTTGCTTACTTATCAATATTTTATAGTATATTTTTGAATATTAATCCATTACTTCAAATATTTAATAATGATTATAACTTTGTTAATTACTAAGTTACTACTATAATAACTAATTATATATGAATAATATTAACTACTTGAGTAAAATAAATATTGTAAAAAAAATCAAATTCCAGTTCCAATCCATTTCTTCTTTGGATTGGATGTTAAAAGTTGAAAGTGGAGGGAATAAAGTGGGAGATAAGAGTTTTCACTCGGACATTTTTGTTCACCAAAGTTTGTGTAGATGTTTACCATTTCACTCAAGGATAGCCACGTGTAAAATTACTGATCAAAACTTGTGTGGATGTTCACCATTCCACTCAAGGTGAAAACTAAAGTTGTATTAGTTTTACACATGGGAACCTTATGAACATCTACACAAGTTTTGGTAGATAAAGGAAAATTTGTTTCCACTCCAATATCAAATTCAACCAAACAATGGATCTTCAAAAACTCTTCCACTTGAAGTACGACTTGCTTGACTGTAAGTTTACTTGCATTACTCTGAGTAAACAAGGTGTTGTATTTGGTGCCTTCAAGATCATTAAGGCCTCGTTTGGTTCACAGAATGGAAAGGAAAGAAAGTCAATTCCTTGTCATTTTTTTTTCTTTGGAAAATTAAAATTTCTATTAATTTTTCTTTCCGACATTAAAGAATTTGGAAATGAAAGTGAATACTTCAATGTGGGAAAGTAATTCCTTACTTGGATGGAGGGAATCAATTTTTCCCCTAATTTTTCTTCTATTGGGAATCACTTTCCTTTTCTCCTCAATTCCTTTGGCACCCAAATATAAGAAAGTAATCACTTTCCTTTCCCAACCCGAAGATTTCGCCAACCAAAGGAAGCCTAAGTGTTGCTTATTAATTAATCTCATTAAGTTGCATTATATAAGTTTTTTCTTTTTTCTTTTCCTTCCAGATGTGAGTTAGAGATCCTGGAGTTATTATGCTCTATAAAAAGTACTCCTTTGGGGGAGCAGATCTGCTGTCCTATTTAATTCTGTTCATTTCTGGACCCCTCCCTATTACATGTAGACCATAGGAGTAGACATGTGCATGGTGGCCCATATGTAATAAAAAGGAGGACAAATTTGGGCAGAAATAAAGGGGACAGCAGATCTGCTCTCCTCCTTTGATACCTTTGCTCCTATGAATTCAATAGCCGATTTTTTTTTTAAAATGTAATCTCTTCCTTGAGAACATGTCCACGAGGAACTACCAATTAATGATGAATTCAATAGCCGATTTTAAAAAATAAAATAAAATCACCAAATACAAACATATAGACACAAAAAATATTATAAAAAAATCACAAAAACATACAGAGAAACTATTATAAATCAAGATTACAAGTCAAGACTACTAAAACTTATAGTACAAAAGCTCCAAAACAATTACAAGTATAAAATACAGAATTTTTTTTTTTTTGGAGAAAACGATTGAAAAACTTAAAAAACAAACCCTGAAACCTCATTAAAGATTTTTAACTAAAAAATTTGCTGGAATGTAAATATTTAATTAATTTTCTCTTCTTTACCCTTTCTCTCCTTCTCATCTCCCCTCTTGTTTTTATTACGCCAAACAAAATCGACCAACGTCACTAACATATAATTTATAATGCTTTTTGTTAAAGCAAAATCCGACCAATATCATCAATATAATGTTTATTGGCTTTTTTTTAACATGTGTCGTAAGAACATGTTAAGGATAATCAATACATAACTTTTTACTTTGAAAATTGTTGTCAGCATAAAATAATTATTACAAAAATGATTTTTTGTATTGAAAAATAGTATCAAGACCCAGTAAAATAATTTTTTATAAATATTTTTTTGTATTAAAAAATAGTATCAAGATCCAGTAAAAAAGATATGTATTAATTATTTTTAATATGTCGTCATGATACGTGTTAACACAACCCAATGTTTATTGGCTTTCTTTTTAAGTCAAGCAAAGTCATATATAATGTGTAAGTGGGCCCCACCGACTAAATGCAATCCGGATAATATTGAATAATTTATGAAAACCTACTAAAGGGACCACACAATTAATTAGAATCACATCTAAAAGTCCTATGGGAAATTCACTTACAATGCGTTTGGACACTTTTTTTTTTTTTTTAAGGGGGGAAAAAAATTTGAGAGGAAAAAAATGAAGAGTAAAAATAATGTAAAAATAATTTTTTCTTCACTTGTTTGGATAACCAAAAAGTAGGAAGAGAAAAAAATTTAAAAATAATATTTGTTTGTGTACGGAGAAAGATATAATTTCCATTTTGTCCTTGATTTTTTAAATCATAATTAATACTTACTTTATTGAAGGGTAGTTAGGCAATTTCTTTCACAGTCCTCTCAACTCTCTTCATTTTTCTCCTACTTTTGGGAGGAAAATTTTGGAGTGGGACCCATATAAATTTTTCTCTCAAATTTCTCTCCCCTTCCCAAACACCACTACTTTTAATTTTTCTCTCATTTTTTACTAAATATTTTCCTTCCTTACATTTTCTTCTCTTCCAAACAATACCTTTGAATTCCACGTTTCTTGTACTTTTAGTAAAGTTATTTGTTTTAACCGAACTCAGCTGACTCTCGTGGTCAGCAAGGAGATGTATACCTTCTTAGCTAGACGGACGGTCTCGAAATCGAATCGCAGGAGAGGTGTGGGTGTGTACGGTCTCGAAATTGAGCTGCAAAATATGTGTGTAAAAATTGAGAACAATGGACGCAATAACATGCAACGTAACATGCATAAGTCCCGTGTGTTACATCGGACATTGAAAAAAGAAGAAGTTACCAATCACTTGTCTTCTCATGTGCTTGATTGATTTTGCAGTTGGAAAATGTTGATATTACTGTTCAACAAATAGGTTCAGAAATTCAGATTGATAATTTGGCGGATTTATTTCACGAAGACTTTGCCAACCAATGTAATTGACAGGTTAGTACACGATATCGGAATGCATTGATTTCAAAGATGTGTTAAAGTGATGCTTCTGCGTGTTAAAATTAGTTTATAGAGGGAATGTTTTACTCATTTTTTCCCAAAATATCTTTTCTTTGTAAGGTTTTAAATAGTCTATAAAAAAAGTTTGCGAATAACAAATTTTTATTTAAAAAATATTCTCCAATGCAATTGTTAAATAATTGTGAAGCTAACGTGACAAAGTTACAGAAGATAATGTAAAGTTATTTGTTTAGTTTTAGACAATGCACTTGTCAATGCCTTCACCTCTATGTCATCAATTATGAATAGAAAATATTTAGAAAAATGTCTTTTTTTTTTAGTATTTGCATAGGGTCCCAAAAAAAGGAAGATCCAAATTTTTTTATTTTTTTAAAGTGATTAAAAAAAGTCCCTTTTAGTATTTGTTTAGGGTCCCAAAAACTGAAAGGCCCAAAAAAAATTAACCTTCGCATATATTATTAGTGTGAAACAGTCATTTTTAGAACGATTAACCTTCGCATATATTATTAAGGTGAAATCTTTATTTTTAGAGTGATTAAAAAATATTTTTTTAGTATTTGCAGAGGGCACCAAAATTTGGAAGCCCAATTTTTATATATTTTAGATTGATTTTAAAAAAGTCATTTTTTAGCACATATGATCCCAAAAACCTGAAGTCCCAAATTTTTTAACCTTGTATATATTATTAATGTCAAATAGTCCTGTTTTTAGAATGATTAACCTTTATATATTATTAATGTGAAACTTTATTTTTTAGAGTGATTAAAAAAAGATTAATTTTTTATTATTTTCATAGGGTCCCAAAATTCGGACGGCCAACTTTTTTAACCTTCATATACATACATATATGTTAGATTATATTTGTAACTAATGTAAATATGGCCCATAAGCCCAATCGTGTATTCAATATATATATATATATATATATATATATATATATATATATATATATATATATATATATATATATATATTGTAAACAGCCATTGATGAACAAGGCATTATTATTTCTACATGGTATCAGAGCCCCCAGAAAAATCCTAGCCGTCAAAATCTAACACCCCCCCCCCCCACACAATATAATAGCCTCGCATGTTCCTACTGCTTCTCAACTGGCTGACATCTTCACCAAGCCCCTTGGAAAGCATGTGTTTGATTATTTATTTTCAAGTTGGGCATTTGTGACTTGCATATTCCAACTTGAGGGGGGGGGGGGGGGGGGGGGGGGGGGGGGGGTGTTAGATTATATTTGTAACTAATGTAATTATGGCCCATAAGCCCAATCGTGTATTCACTATATATATTGTAAACAGCCATTGATGAACAAGACATTATTATTTCTACAATATATATATTAATACAGGAAATTTCATATAGAGTGACGAAATTTGGTATATTTATATAAAAGAGGAGCAATTTTCAATATTTATAGGAAAAGGGATGTGCGCCATCTTATATATATATATATATATATATATATATATAGATATATATATATATATATATATATATATATATATATATATATACTAGCATATGTCCACGTGTCTTGTACGTATTTTAATATTTCTTAATTAGTTTAGAAAGACTCTTTAGGAAGACCAAATGGTAGTCTTCCTAATTACCACTACACCAAAACACATGTATTTTAACAGTCTAAACATGTTACTAAAATTAATTCTAACGGATAAATCCCGTGAGTATATAGGCGTGGGTAATATTACTAACTGCCTTTCTAATGGCTTATGTCCGTTAGTATTGTAATTATTCTAACGGCTTATGTCCGTTAATATTGTAATTATGTCTGTTAGTACTGTAATTATTCTAACGGCTATAGCCGTTGGTGACTATATTTTCTAACACACATAAAAATATATGAAACTGAATAGTAACATGCTTTGATCATTACTATAATTAACAATATGGAAAAAAAATTAATTTAGAATTCTCCTTTTTAATTTAAACATTTTATTTCTTTTCACATCCAGATGACCATATGTACATAAAAATTTCAACCATGTATACATTGATAATCATGAATCATTGATTATTAACCATGTATTGTATCTAAACTCAACCATATATTATTAACCAAATACCAACCACATATACATTGATGACCACTGATCTATGAGTTTACAAATTTTTCAATTCTCAAAAATACATTATTGTATATCTGAACTTAACCATACATACATTGATAATCACTAATCATTACATATATAATGTTAAACTAAATAAATTTATTGAAAACAACAGTGCATGCATGCACATACCAATCACTCACTACATAGAAGTTAAAATTTAGAAAGGTAGATCACTCCGCGTTTGACCATCTCCACAAGGAAACTGCAATAACACTTGTCTTGATTGACCATCTCTCCTTGGTTTAGCCAAAATCTTAGTACAAAGCCTCCTTTAGTTTAGTGATGTGGGACTACTTGCAACAATCTGTTCAAAAAAAAGATGATATACTTTGAAGAGCAATTCTCACTCCTAAACTACTTGCAACATCTATTAAAAATGGTGTAGAACCTTGATTCTTAATAAATTTTAAAGAGGCATAAATAATTCTACATACCTGAAATTGGCTCCTGATAAGTGCAGTTAGATCAAAGTTGGTCACATAACTGGAAATGAAAAAATGGATGTGGACAACCTACACTAACCAGATTCATTGAATAAGCCAAGCAAAAATAGTTGTTACTTGCTACTGCATGAGTACTCTGTACATAAACTCAGTCTAAGGGTATCAAACATGAAGCTACAAGAGAAGATGCTATTGTAAAGTTGTCAGCACTTACAAATCAGAATTTTTTCTTTCTTCAACAAACCTCTCTAAATAGATGACGTCTTTTTCCTTCTCTTTTAGTATTGCTTCCACATCATGTTGATAAGGATTCACTTAAACATAACCCATAGGCCATGTACGTACATGCTGACCTCCATACAAAAGGAAAGCCCAACAGTAGTCTATTATGACAATTTATTGATTAACATGTAGTCGAATTTATTTTGCAGGGTACTACAGAGTTTATCGGAGTTATAATAATGATCAAGGTGATATCAAGGTGTACAACTATCATCCGTTAGAAATTGACCAATATGGTGTAGTGTACTAAGTTGTCCTTATTAAAATTAATGAACTATTTTTAATTAGTATAAGTATGTAAGGGTATTTTCGGAATTTAAAAGTTTCACCATCTAAGTTTTCCTACTATATATACTAGCATATGTGCACGTGCCTTGCACGTATTTTAATATTTTTAATTAGCTTAGGAAGACTCTTTAGGAAGACCAAAGGGTAGTCTTCCTAATTGCTAAGTTGTCCTTATTAAAATTAATGAAATATTTTTACTTAGTATAAGTATATAAGGATATTTTCGGAATTCAAAAGTTTCACCATCTAAGTTTTCCTATTATATATATATATATATATATATATATATATATATATATATATACTAGCATATGTGCACGTGCCTTGCACTTATTTTAACATTTCTTAATTAATTTAGGAAGACTCTTTAGGAAAACCAAAGGGTAGTCTTCCTAATTACTAAGTTATCCTTATTAAAATTAATGAACTATTTTTAATTAGTATAAGTATGTAAGGTATTTTCGGAATTCAAAAGTTTCACCATCTAAGTTTTCCTATTTTATATATATATATATATATATATATATATATATATATATATATATATATATATATATATATATATATATATAGAAAGACATAACGTATACTGGCTGGGTGTGTTTCCTACTGGAAAGTGTTTATTCAAAGGAGAAATCAGAAAAGGGCGGGTTAGGCCTGGAATATGAACCGACTCATATGAAAACAAATACATGACCTATAAGACAAAAATTTAATGTGTGACGGAATCACTTCAGCCTTTAAGTTAGTTCATCTTGGGTTATTCTATTTTATCCCTAAACACCATATTTAGCCATATATATAGATGCTAACATTAAATCTATTCATCAATGCAGAGAAAGTGAATATGAAGGTGCGGTTGGTATTAAGAGCAAAATGGATTTGGTGGGCAGCCATTGTTAGACTTGCAACTTGGTTGTGCTCGTCGTTGTTATTGGTGACCGAAGTGAAACACAATAATAATTTCTCCATTGACAAAGTGGAGTTCCATGCCACGGGGTGCACTAAGAAAAGCTACAGGACTTTCCTAGAGCCGCTAAGAAAGAATTTAAGTAGTACAAATAGTTCGTATAATATTCCGTTGTTGCCTATTCCATCCCCTCCCAAACAAGATTTGCTCTTCGTGGAAATTTTTGATTGGGCAAATAAGTCGATCACGTTAGTGTTTAGTCGCATCAATGCATACGTGATAGCTTTTAAAGCCAAAGGTTGTTATTACTTGCTCTCTGATACTCCCGAAAATGAAGAACTTTATGGCAAAGACCGACACAAGTTTTCTTTTACTGGTAGCTATACATCACTTGAACATATTGCAGGAAGTAGAGAAAATATTGGTTTGGGAATCACTGAACTAGCACAAGCAATCTCAAATCTCTTCTCCTGGTCTAAGAAAGAGTCGGAAACATCCGTGGTTCGTGCTTTTACTGTTTTAATCCAAATGGTCTCCGAGACCGCACGATTCAGAGCGATTGAGCAAAAAGTTACAAAAAACATTATAGACGGCAAAACACTAAGTTCATGACATGTAGCAACTCCTCCATAATCAAACTACAACTCAACAACAAATATTACCCTTTATCAATTTATTTTAGAAGTACTGTAGATGGTTTGTTCAGGCCAAATTACCACATTAATTTTTAAATCATTGACTGTCCTTAATATTCTTGAGATACCATTATTTTGACATAGAACTACCAAACTTTAGGTCTCCTTTACTCAAACCCAAATGCAAGTGATACTTGCACCACTGTACGAAGCTTGCCAAGCTTACATTGACCGCAATGTCCAGTAAGCAGCACAAGAAGATGATTTTGTCCAAACAAGATGCATTCATTTGGCAGACAAGAAGCAGCACAATTATCACCTACTCTGCCTTTCCACTAACTGAATATGTTCGTTCACTAACAGGAGTCTTAAATTATTGAAATGCACAAAATTTGTCATACTAATGGGCAATCAGGATCTAATGACCTTACATGCCTAAAATCCTTTATCAAAGCTCCCATTGTCACGTTCCGATTTCGCAGAATCAAAAATTGACACTGAATATGATGTCGTATAAATATAAATTACAAGACAAACATGCATCAAAACGACATATTGAATATCTAAGATACAAAGTCATCACAATATATATATATATATATATATATATATATATATATATATATATATATATATATATACATATATATATATATTTTTTTTTTTTTTTTTTTTTTTTTTATATACATATATATATATATATATATATATATATATATATATATATATATATATAAGCTTAAAAGTTGAATCGGTACAAGATGTATAAAGAATGATTCTTTTTATTGATATTGCAACAAATTTTACAACAACTCGAAGTCAAAATAAAACTCGATTACAAATCTTGCCTTAGGACTTAGTTACATGGCATAGTAGAATTATAAAGCATACTTGTGTCACAAGTATATAAGTGTCACGCAACAAAATTTTAATTTACCCAATATATTTACCATCGTTCCCTGTCAAATACAGCAATTATAACAACATATAACGAATCAAAAGCATCTGTACTCAAAGTGTCACGAGTGTGTCTTTGTAGAAGACAATCGTTAGGCTCATAAATATAGAGTGCAATCCAGACCAGACCTGAACCGGACCTGAATCGAATCCTAACCGGATCACCGACCAGTCCGAACCCAGATCCTATATGGACCGGGCTGGGTTCTGGACCGCCCGGCACAGCTAACACCTTAAGTAAAGGAGATCAAAGTCCAAAGGCCACGGAAGAAGTTCACCTACAAATGCTAACGGAAGAAGTTCGCCTACAAATGCTGTGTTTTTTCTTGATTGTGATCATACTTTAACAATATTAAGGCATTGAGAGAAGCCCTGTGCTTTCTTATGGATCCAAATGTTGGAAAATATGCCTGTTATGTGCAATTTCCACAGAGGTTTGATGTATGGATAGGAATGACCAATATGCAAACAGTAATACTCAATGTTTGCTTGGCCATTTTAACTTTCTGACCGCCATCCTTTCATTTAAGAGTACGGGTAGGTATTCAAGGTACTGTTATATGGGTCCAAATGATATACAATACAATATATATAAAGTCTAGTACGTTTCGTCGGACATTTAGAAAAACACTAATAAAAATGGAAACACAAGAGCGAATTTATTAATAAAATACATAGTTATTAATTTATTAACATGTGTTCTTAGGATACATATTAACAATATTTCTTTATGAATAACTACCAAAAGGACCACAAATTTTTTTTCGAACTATATTCCTATTGGATTTAAAGAATCATAATATTTCCAAGTTTATGACTGTTTTAAAAACCGGACCGACCGGTTGAACCGGTCAACCCGTGAACCAGTAATTTATTCGGGTTGGTTTTTCTTCCAAGAAATGATTTCTTTTATGTAACCCAGTCGACCCAGCGGATTAGACCACTGAACATTCTGACCCGGTTGGATTTTAAACCGGTTTGAACCTGACTTTTCCAATTCAACTTTTTTTTTTTGGGATTAGCTTTTGACTTTTGGTTTAGATTTTACATGCAATAAAAGTTTATATGTTTTTTTTGACTAATTTTAGCACAAGTAGTATATGTAGTTGTGTGCTATATAACATATTTAAATAAAATTATAAGCTTATAATATGGTTTAACCCGGGTTAAACCACTGGTTGAATCGGTTTGACCCAATCCAGTGTCCTCACAGAGTCGATCTTCGGTCCGAATTTCCTAAACACCAACATCCATTTTCATTCAATTATTGTGTGAGCATTTGATTTCGTTCAATATTGTGTGGGCAAGGGTGAATCATGAGAAGGTGATTTGGTTTTTTTCAATTATTGTGTACTGTTGTTTAAAGTTATTTGGTTTCATTCAATTATTGTGTACGGTTGTTTAAAGTTATTTGGTTTCATTCAATTTTTGTGTAACCTCGTGAATCATCTTGCAGTTTGTGTTGGTAAGTACTTTTCCATACATCTGCTATTATATACATCTGCTATTATATATATATATATATATATATATATGTCATTTTGGATCAGAGAATGATAAAGAAGAGGAGAACAAATTAAGATTATTACTACTACCATGCATGCATGCAGGCATCTATCATCGCAATTTATTTTCTATTTTAAAATTTGTCTTTAGTGTTATTTCTTTAGTTTTTTAATGTACTCTCTTAGTTGTGATCTTGAATATAGGATTTAAGATCTCATATTATAGTCATTAGTTACTTCTGGAGCTTGCCCTTAACTAATAGACTTGAAATCATCTTTTATCTGAAACCGTAACAAAAAAATACTCAAACAAATTCATTCAATCATAAAAATAATAAAATTTCATTTAATCCTAAATTATGAAATATGGGCGTCTTTGTAGTATCATTATATAGATTTGTCTTTACTTCTTATTTTACTTAATCGCATGATCGAACTTGCCATATGTGGGTTTTTCAAATTATTTCCTAGAAAGTGATTTCATATGAATGTGGCAAATTTCAAATATGTATTTTAATGTAAAATTCTTCTTTTATTGACATATGGAATGTGGTAGCCTATGTTTGACATGGTGAGATATTTTACTAGGGGGTAATGTTCAAATCCTCTAAACATATTTGCTTTTGTCACTCATTTCTTTTCTTTTGGAGATAGACTTGACAAAATATGATAAGAGAGAGAAGAAAATGCAGTTATTACTGGTTTTTTTTTTACTTGAAACATATTATTGGCGATGATTTCCTCCTTCTATAAGGGATAATCCTATGGCTACAACCAAACCCCTACAACCTACTTACAACCGCCATGTGGGACTCTCACTTCTCCCTTTTTTTTTTTTTTTTTTTTTTTTTTTTTCTTCTGTGAATGACAATAAAAAGGACATTTTTTAAACGCCAGTAGCAATAGCATCTCAAAATTACTGCATGCAGATAAACAGTTGTTAACAATGTACAACAACAATGCACAGATCAATTTCGTAAGTTCCTTGCCAACCAGTTCAACTAGCCGGCTATGATAATTAACTAACCTTAAGAATATTAAGGGCATTCACAAAAAAAGGAAAAAGAAAAAGAAAACCATTATTACTTGTGTTCATATGGAAAAGAGAGAGAAGAAAACGTAGTTATTACTGGCTTTTTTTGACTTGAAACATATTATTAGCGACGATTTCCTCCTTCTTTAAGGGATGATCCTATGGCTACAACCAAACCCCTACAACCTACTTACAACCGCCATGTGGGAACTCACTTCTCCTTTTTTGTTTCTATTTTTTTCTTTTTCTTTCTTTCTATGAATGACAATAATAATGATATTTTTTGAACGCTAGTAACAATAGCGTCTCAAAATTACTGCATGCAGATAAACAGTTGTTAACAATGTACAACAACAGTCCACAGATCAGTTTCGTAAGTTCCTTGCCAACCAGTTCAACTAGCCAGCTATGATAATTAACTAACATTAAGAATATTAAGGGCATTCACAAAAAAAAGGAAAAAGAAAAAGAAAACCATTATTACATGTGTTCATAGGGAAAATAGAGAGAAGAAAAAAATAGTTATTACTGGTTTTTTTTTACTTGAAAAATATTATTGGCGACGATTTCCTCCTTCTTTAAGGGATGATCCTATGGCTGCAACCAAACCCCTACCACCTACTTACAACCGACATGTGGGACTCTCACTTCTCCTTTTTTGTTTCTTTTTCTTTTTTTTGAATGACAATAATAATGACATTTTTTATGAACGCCAGTAACAATAGCGTCTCAAAATTACTGCATGCAGATAAACAGTTCTTAACAATGTACAACAGTCCACAGATCAGTTTCGTAAGTTCCTTGCCAACCAGTTCAACTAGCCAGCTATGATAATTAACTAACCTTAAGAATATTAATGACATTCACAAAAAAAAGGAAAAAGAAAAAGAAAACCACTATTACTTGTGTTCATAGGGAAAAGAGAGGGAAGAAAACGTAGTTATTACTGGCTTTTTTTTGACTTGAAGCATATTATTGGCGACGATTTCCTCCTTCTTTAAGGGATGATCCCATGGCTACAACCAAACCCCTACAACCTACTTACAACCTACTTACAACCCCTACAACCTACTTACAATAATAATGACTCTTTTTTTGAACGCCAATAACAATAGCGTCTCAAAATTACTGCATGCAGATAAACAGTTGTTAACAATGTACAACAACAGTCCACATATCAGTTTCGTAAGTTCATTGCCAACAAGTTCAACTAGCCAGCTATGATAATTAACTAACCATAAGAATATTAACGACATTCACAAAAAAATGGAAAAAGAAAAAGAAAACCATTATTACTTGTGTTCATAGGGAAAAGAGAGAGAATAAAACGTAGTTATTACTGGCTTTTTTTTGACTTGAAACATATTATTGGCGGTGATTTCCTCCTTCTTTAAGGGATGATCCTATGGCTACAACCAAACCCCTACAACCTACTTACAACCGCCATGTGGGACTCTCACTTCTCCTTTTTTGTTTCTTGTTTTTTTTTTCATTCTATGAATGACAATTATAAGGACTTTTTTTTAACGCCAGTAACAATAGCGTCTCAAAATTACTGCATGCAGATAAACAGTTGTTAACAATGTACAACAAAAGTCCACAGATCAGTTTCGTAAGTTCCTTGCTAACTAGTTCAACTACCCGGTTATGATAATTAACTAAACTTAAGAATATTAAGGGCATTCACAAAAATAAAAGGAAAAAGAAAAAGAAAAAGAAAAAGAAAACCATTATTACTTGTGTTCATAAGAGAAAGAGAGAGAGAAGAAAACATAGTTATTACTGGCTTTTTTTTGACTTGAAACATACTATTGGCGATGATTTCCTCCTTCTTTAAGGGATGATCCTATGGCTACAACCAACTTAAAACCGCCATGTGGGGCTCTCACTTCTCCTTTTTTGTTTCTTTTCTTTTTCTTTCTGTGAATGACAATAATAAGGATATTTTTTTTAACGCCAGTAACAATAGCGTCTCAAAATTACTGCATCCAGATAAACAGTTGTTAACAATGTACAACAACAGTCCACAGATCAGTTTCGTAAGTTCCTTGCCAACCAATTCAACTAGCCGGCTATGATAATTAACTAACCCTAAGAATATTAAGGGCATTCACAAAAAAAGGGAAAAATAAAAAGAAAACCATTATTACTTGTGTTCATATGGAAAAGAGAGAGAAGAAAACGTAGTTATTACTGGCTTTTTCTGACTTGAAACATATTATTGGCGACGACCCTACAACCTACTTACAACCGCCATGTGGGACTCTCACTTCTCCTTTTTTGTTTCTTTTTCTTTTTGTGAATGACAATAATAATGACATTTTTTTTGAACGCCAGTAACAATAGCGTCTCAAAATTACTGCATGCAGATAAACAGTTCTTAACAATGTACAACAGTCCAAAGATCAGTTTCGTAAGTTCATTGCCAACCAGTTCAACTAGCCAGCTATGATAATTAACTGACCTTAAGAATATTATCGACATTCACAAAAAAAAAGGAAAAAGAAAATGAAAACCATTATTACTTGTGTTCATAGGGAAAAGAGAGGGAAGAAAACGTAGTTACCACTACAACAAATATGGCCTACAATAGCAGTTTTTCTATAGCGTTCAAGTGTCCCTGCTATAGAATGTTGTCAACAACAGCATTCTTTTAGTAGTGCTATTAAAATATCTATGTATAGCATTTTCTGAATGCTGTAGAATCTATAATATTATCTCACTACAAGAAAATAACCTAGGTTGTCCGGATTAGAAAAGTATTCATAGTATATTTTAATAAAATGATTCCAAAATTTTCTTTCCCCTATGGATCAGCCCGCTTTTTTTTTCATTCATGAAATCTCCCCCCTTTTTTCCTTCTCCAAAAGCTAATGTTATTCCCATTTCCCTCCTCTCTCTCTCTCTCTCTCACGATTCAACTCCCTCCTCTCTCTAGCTCTCACACACAGACCCCATCCTCTCTTTCTTTCACAAGCAAACCCTATTTTTTCCTAATGGGGAAGCTACTCCACGTCGCATCTATTTTCTCTAAGACGCTCAAGCCGGGACCCCGCTCCTCTCGTCGACGGATCCGGTCACCCCACCGATGGCTCCCTCTCAATGACTGGACTCGAGACCCTAATTTCATTTTGTCCGCTTCTGCCAATTTTTGGCACTGCTCTAGATCCCAATAAAGAAGGTTGGCTGTCAGGCGTGGAGGGCTTCGCTCGGACAGTGGCTGTGGTGTCGCTCATCACCTCAGCGAGTAGCACACGTGCAGCCCAGCTCTCCGAGGATCTCTCCTCCAAGGAGCTCTCTACCTCCTCACATCAGTAGGTACTTTTAGGGCAGATCTAATTTTAGGGCAATAAGTTTAGGGAAGAAATTTTAG
This sequence comes from Iris pallida, assembly GCA_029216955.1. Classification (NCBI taxonomy): domain Eukaryota; kingdom Viridiplantae; phylum Streptophyta; class Magnoliopsida; order Asparagales; family Iridaceae; genus Iris; species Iris pallida. Next base: position 862,185 of record JANAVB010022593.1, on the reverse strand, counting down.
GACATATATTTTAGGGCTTGAACACCACATGTTTGTAAATGCTTGAACACCACATGTTTGTAATAATGTCACAGAGGGCTATCGATTCAGAGATCGGGGCTATTCTTCACTGACATGGGTGAGCATTCTGTGTCGGCACCTGGCCTCATCTTCTCTGGCGAATGCTCTCATGTGCGGAGATTCAAAGCTGTGCTGTGCTACTAGTCATCGACAGTGAGAAGTATTGGTGATACTCGAATCTCTGTCTTGCTAGGTAAGTCGTCGATATTGAGCAGTATCTCATGAGTAGTGACGTGTTTATATATTTCTGAGTAGTGACTTGTTTATATATTTTATTTTAACTTTTGAAGTGTTAGGTTTGATTCTTGCCATTGTTCTCATCTTTTTCTGGATGAAATGTTTTTTTTTCCTTTTCTTTACTAGAAGTCTGGAACGCTACTACACTGGACTGTCATCATTGATCATCCCTTTCCTACTTCGTTGGTTTTCTGAATTCATTGCTGATCAACTAATCTTAGCTATCTCTTTAGTCGAATTACATATCATGATGGGAGATTTTTTTTTCCAGTTCTTTCAGTTATATTTATTTGGCATTTGCAAGTTCTTTTGCATGTCTGCAGTACTATCCACATTTAAGTGTCTTTTAATGCCTTTACGTTACTTGACTTCTTCTCTGCAAAAGTCTATGCTGGTAAGATCATTTATCTGTAGTCTTTCCCTCTCTCTTTTTTCATGCATTCTCCATTTTCCTGTGTATTCTTTCAGTAATTGTATTGCGTTGTGGAGGCATATAGGAACATGTTTGCAACATTGGCTTCTTTGGTAATATACATTTCATTAATTCTTTTGTGAGGAAATTAAAGAACGTGTTGCAGTGCATGTGTACCATCACTTGTGAATATTGTCTTCTCTTAAAATCTCAGTTCTGTAACACATGCTTTATTTAGTTCGATTCTCGTTGTATTTCTTCCATGAAACTATTTTCCTTTGTTCTAATCTCATCCTCCCGAAGGAAGTTATGGATGATATTTTCTCTTGATATGAATAAATAGATGAGGTTCCTCTTTCTTTATTTTTTTCCTCAAAAAATCAGGCATTTCCTGATATAGCATGGGGGAAACAAAGCCGCATTGTACTGGATGTTGGTTATGGAGTGGCTAGCTTGGGTGGCTTCCTGTTCGACAGAGATGTGCTTACCATGTCGTTTGCCCCAAAAGATGAGCATGAGGCACAAGTGCAATTTGCTCTTGAAAGAGGAATTCCTGCCATCTCAGCTGTCATGGGCACCAAAAGATTACCCTACCCTGCCAGAGTCTTTGATGTTATACATTGTGCCCGTTGTAGGGTTCCATGGCATATAGAAGGTATTCTTAGGACATTTGTTGTAACGATTTCACTTGACATGTGTTGTTTTAATTATTTTTGTGACAACTTGCTTCAAGGTTCTAAAGGTAGGTACTTGTAGGTGGTATGCTATTGTTGGAGTTAAACCAGGTGTTGCGGCCAGGTGGCTACTTTGTATGGTCTGCTACTCCAGTTTACCAAAAACTCGACGAAGATGTGGAAATATGGAAGGGTAAGCTCGCCCTCCACACATGACGTTTGTTAGTCAATTCTTGTGGATGTTACAAACTAGAAACTCTCAAGAAAAATGGTAATTGTTTCTCAATAGAATTTAATCGAGAAATTTAGATTAGTCTTATTCCTTAGGGAGGAACTATTTGTGAAACTTGTACCCCCTTATTAATAGAGTCAAACACTAAAAAGTAACTTCCTAATGCAGGTTCTAAAATTTTAGTACATGAAATGTGGTTACAGAAATCACATTCCTCAGGTTCTGTTACAGATGATACATCCAAATTTCATGCTACTGTTGCTACATAAATGAAGTCCTCGAAATTAAGAATTTTCTCTAACTGCTGAAGTTTTGATAAAATGTTGGTTAGAAGTATCAAGTTATCCTGAGAAACTAAGCTTGAGTTGCATAAATTGAGGCATCGTGCTGTGGGAAATGTATACATTGTGTCACGGAGTTTCACTAACTCTTTCCTTTTGTTGTTCCAGCCATAGAGGCACTGACAAAGTCCATGTGCTGGGAAATGGTGGCAAAAACTGGCAAGGATCCTGTGAACCGTGTAGGTCTAGCAATATATAGAAAACCTTTGAACAATTCATGCTATGAGAAAAGAAAAGAAAATAGCCCTCATCTCTGTCAAGAATCTGATGATCCTAATGCAGCCTGGTAAAGTTGCTGTTACCGGAATGAACTCTATGCTTCTTATTTGGCTCTTTAGTTTTCTAACCGATGTTTGTTGCTAATATGTAGGAATGTTCCCTTGCAAGCTTGTATGCACAGATTGCCTGTAGATTCTAATCTGCGTGGGTCAAAGTGGCCAGAACAGTGGCCAGAAAGGTTGGAGAAAACACCTTACTGGCTGAACAGTTCTCAGGTTGGGGTGTATGGTAAACCTGCACCTGAGGACTTTCAAGTTGATCAGAAACACTGGAACCATGTAGTCAGCAAATCATATTTAAATGGAATGGGGATTGACTGGTCCAAAGTAAGGAATGTCATGGACATGAGATCTGTATATGGAGGGTAAGCAAATTAAAGAGCAGATCCTATTCTAGTATTCTTCCAATGTCATTCACATTTCAAAACTACCATTTCTGATGTTTATTTTGTTACAACTTACAACTCTTAATGTATACTTATGGTTTTGCAAGGTTGGAGTGTTGGATGAAGAAAAAAATCCTTCCAGTTGGAGAGGAGATCACTACTAACTGGAGAGGAGATCACTGCTGTTGGCATCTGTAGGACACAACATGGAATCGTTGAGATCAAATCATGTCCAGAGCTTCCATGTTTCTTGTAAGGAAAATTCCTTTAATTTTTTTCCTTCTCTAGCCCAAGTAATTGGGTTTCTATATGTGTGTACATGCGGGTGCCCATACTGAATTTTGCTACTGATAAATAATGTAGGTAATTTTAGTACTTCAATTTTTTTGGCTTCTCTTAGTACTGGTTAATCACAATTATGCAGCCACCTGATTAAATTGGATTAAGTGGTCGATTAGTCAACCTATTACGATTAACCCTTTTTCAAGAAAACTTATTTTCCTCTGTCTTGTGGTATGTGTATGTGAAATGTAGCTTCGGTGTGGCTTATGTTTACTTAAAATGGCATATTCAAAATTTTCTCATGTTGTTGAACGACTCTTTTGATAAAGGAAAATAATTTCAAACAAACAAACTTCAAACTAACTTGAGGTTTTAAATGAAGCATATGGAAGTGATTCTAAAAGAAGAAGATGCGAAGGATTGGATTTACAAAGGAGAAGGAGCTGCAAATATTGTCTTGAGCTATCATGGTTCATCTTGCTCTCTGGTTAGTTTTGTAGTTCTCAGTGATTTATCTTCATTACTTATAATGTGTAAATCTCTTTGCTTTGTTATATATTAGTTCTCTTTATGATCAGTACATCTGTTAGAATTTTACATAGTATTTTTCCTTAAGACAATTATATCCAATGATATTTCTATGGTCATGCACAGCAGCATTAGGCTTGTCATTCTGAATATTTGATGGAACCATAGTCTAGCGAGATAATTGTTTGTTTCTTCAGGCTTTTAGTTTTGAAAATTGACCTTTTTGATTTGATATCTTTCTGCTTGTTTCAGTAATATAATTTATATTCTATAATGCTTTGAATAATATCTTCCTGCTTAGAGTATGATAAAATATTCTCCAGATGATGATAACTTTACTAGTACACCTCTCTCTCTAATATGCACATTGCTTTGGAAGTCTGTAAGCATGGATTTCGGTAATTACTTCCTCTCTCTTACTTGATAGACATTTCTGATAAGGTTATATTAATGGCGACCTTTGATTATTGGTGGAGCAGGTTGGCAAAGTATTACGAATTCAAAAGGTTCTCAAAGACAAAGGCCAATCTGCAAATGGTTGTGTTACCCTATCTAGACACGAAAAGCTATTATGGGAAGATATTGAAGAACTTGTAGAATCCACTTCAAAAGAAGTTGTTGAACAAGTTTTTGTGAAGCGTGTTATGAGTCCATTGTTAGACCCCATGCACATAGATGGTGGGGTATGTATATCTGGACAATCTCTTGATAAATGTGTGATGATTCATGTCTAATTCAAGCATTAAAAGTTTAAAACTCTATACACGATCGTCAAGGATTCTAGTAATCGACACAACCTTAGGTTTTTGTGTGAAATACTGATTTTTAAAATTTTAAAGTTGATAAATGTTTCTTGGGTTTGATTTTTCCAGTTTTAAGACCCTGTCCTTGAAATCCAATGAAGACTTATGAGTAAGGGCATTTCATTCTTATAGGGACCCACTTTAGATCTTTCAGGTGTTTGAGTTTTCTGATGTTATCTTAGGGATTTTTCTGTACGTACCCTTTACCTATAACTCTACAACTCTACATACCGAGATCTTAGATAACAGTAAACAAGGAAAATGGTCATGTGACTACATAATACATTATTTTCTTCCAACTTATGGTCCAAGTGATACTGCAGCCTAATCATTCACGCCATCCTAGCAGATTTGCATTGCTGTTTCTAAGCAATTCCTGGTGTTGGTTGAGAAGAATGTTAACAATCAACGCCCCACTTGGCGGGTTGAAGCGGCTGGGGTTGACACTCTTTGTGATTATGTGCTTCTTATTTCTGACCATTCAGTTTTCCCGATCAGTAAAGGTTAGTTCTCTTATTGCTAGTTAAAATATTTTACATACTTCTTTCTCTTATGAACTCATGATGTTAACAGCGATGTGATACATTTGAATAATGATGAGTTGCCTTTATTGAGAAATAAGGACAACCCTCAGGCTGTTGAACCTGGGGACTACCCTTCCACGCCCTTCGCTACGAAAATTTATAGTGCTCTGTGCAGTTATTATTGGTTATTTTTGAAAGGAGGAAATATGTGAAGTTGTTCCTTAATGTGAACATTTTTTTCAACTCTGTGCTACTATGGTAAGGGCTAGTTTATTTTCAGTTTCATTGTTCTTTTCTTTTAACTGTAGGTTAAACAAACCATCATTATTTTGCTTTGGCCATCCATTACTTGCTGAACAATGATTGCAGAGTTGTTTACATAAGTTATGATTTAATAATGTTTAATGAGTTGGAAGAGGTTTTACTATTGTTATTTCTGTTTGTCCTAATGTAAAGAAGTTAGCAAAGCATATAATGGTATGTAATATTTGAACATGGTCTGATTCAATTACAACAGGAGCATTGCAATATTTGGGTTGCTGTCCTGGCAGCATGCAGCAAACAAATGCCTCTACTGTTCATTGAGATGCATGTCTAAGAGAAATAGACAGTTAGAACAACGTAGATAGAGTGGGACAACTTGCAAATCACTTACCATAAACTATGTAATCAGTAACATTCTGCCAAATAAGTCTTACATTGTGCTCTTGGTATCATATGGAAGTTTGTAAAAGTTCTAATCATAATCCCTTAAGTTGGATTGGCAATTTGTGCCAGGAATATTGTGATCACTCTATTATAAAAACTGCTAGGTATCTGCTAGATATCTCTTAGTTCATTTCATGGTGTCAAATATTTATATCTTATTTTTTATATCATAATGTATTTTCTTCTCAATTTTGTGTAGGTTGGCGTATATGTTTTTGATGGTTGTGGATAGCTGCTAGAAGGAAAGAGGCGATCGAGCTATTTTTTGGCCTACAGATATTTGTAAATGAAATAGTTTATTTTGGACTACAGATACTTTGTGTCACTCCCCGTTCCCGGAATGCGTATTTTTATACGTATACCGCTTGCCCGAATTTATTTAGTATCTGTCAAGTATTTATTTTGTATTTAATTCTTTTAATTTCATGCTAATTATTTTTCTGTATTTTATTTTCTGCTTTTCTTGGCACTTGGTTCATTTCGGTTCATGGTAAATCAACTTGGTTTGGTTCAACATGGAAAGGAATGGATGGTTTGGATTTGGTGGAGAGAATGAATGGTGGAGATCTACTTGACCTTGATATAAAACTTCTTCCTTCATTCTCTCTCTTCATTCATTCACATTTACTCCTCCACCAAACCCTAACCCACTTGTGAGAGGCAAGTACATCTTGCACAATCATGGAGGATTTCATGCATCCCCATTTATTTTTAGTCTATTGTGTTTGTCTCTTCTTTCTCTACATGTTTAGGTCTTATAGTTTTTGTTTTCCATGGTTAGCTTTGTGTAGATCTAAGTTTTTCCCTTTTTTGGTATTCTTGGGTTTTGATCTATCAAACTTCATCATTTTCATGTTTTGATTGTTCTATGTTGTAGAGAATTCAATTCTACCCAATTTTGGCTTTTGAAAAGTTAGATTTTGACTTGATTTGAGGAAGTTATGGCCAAAATAATTTTGGTCAAACTTCTATGTTCATCTGTCCTGATTCTGGCAGGGACGATGAATAGTTTCTGGCCGCATGACCATTTCTGGCCGCATGAGCATTTTTGAGCCGCATAAGGATTTCTGGCCGTATGACCATTTCTGGCCGCATGAGCATTTTTGAGCCGCATGACCATTTCTGGCCGCATGACCATTTCTGGCCGCATGAGCATTTTTGAGCCGCATAAGGATTTCTGGCCGTATGACCATTTCTGGCCGCATGAGCATTTTTGAGCCGCATAAGGATTTCTGGCCGCATGACCATTTCTGGCCGCATGACCATTTCTGGCCGCATGAGCATTTTTGAGCCGCATAAGGATTTCTGGCCGCATGACCATTTCTGGCCGCATGACCATTTCTGAGCCGCATAAGAATTTCTGGCCGCATGACCATTTCTGGCCGCATGACCATTTTTGAGCCGCATAAGGATTTTTGAGCCGCATAAGCATTGTTGAGCCGCATGAGGTTGATTTTGGCTGATTTTGATTGTTTGATGCTCTTTTTGACTATTTTCTGGCCCGAATCTCTTCTAGCTTCCAACATGAAAGTTGTAGATCTTTTTCTTGGCTTCAAGAATATGTTACCAACTATTTTATGCAAGTTTCTCTTATTCTTGATATAGAACTTTTGACTACCATGCCTTGTCAGGAATTGACAATGATTGTTATCCTGACTTAATATTGATCATGCGTTCCTATGTCTGGAACTAAGAGACTGGCTAGTCGTCTTATTGTACTGAATGGGACACGTTCATGTATGAACCATTGAGAACGACTGGCTGATCCCGATCATTGACAATGTAACCGTGCTGATCTCCAATTTATAATTATGTACATGAATTTGAGTAGGTGCTATGGCACCGATAATTAATTTCGTATTACAAAAGCAGCACGTGTATCCTACTGTCAAGACATGATTATCCCGTGGATAGGTTTGATTGTTGCATTACGCTATGTAGGACCTACAACCCAACCGCACTGGCATCGTTGTAGAGTTACGCATATCGTACCTTGTACGAAAGTACTCATGCGAAATACTCATGATCCACGGCATGAGATTTCAATTAACATAGGGCCAACTAAGTTAAATAAAATAATTACTGCATGGAGAGAATGGATTTCCGAGTTCTTATATGACGGCCGTCCTTGGGACAAATAGTGTCCTGACACGCCGGCTGGTTCCCACGGATACTGCATATCTACCACACGGGCAGGAAGTGGTATCCGGTTTACTTTTCCCGATCGACGAGCGTCCCGCTGGGACTCGTTTCCCCGCATGGCGCAATTGATTATTGGATCGACCAGCCTTGTTTGTCTATAGTAAGAACTGAGAAATTCTCTAATGCATGGTTCCAGGGTAACTTGGAGCTCACTAGTAATAAGCTGTAATAATTGTCTGGCCGCTTAAACTGATTTGATTGTGGGTTGTATCCTACTTTACCAACTATTGAGGTAAGCTGAACGTCCTGACATGACGGGCCAACTTCTGTCCTTGTTTGGTTGGGGAGTTGGTTCGGAGTGTCAAGACGCTAGGCGTACCTTAGTAAGAGACAAAGATCTATTTATCTTATTTATATCCTTAACTCTTATTACTGGTTTTAATTCTTCATGTCGTGCTTCCTTTGTGGTGCTTGCTATTGGAGGTCTAACCTCTCTGGTTTTGCATGGCCAGATCTAGAGCCAGCTCCCGAGGACTCAGCTTACTTCTACCCTCAAGATGGTCAATACTAGAAGGATGACCGCAGGAGGCCACGAGTGGGTTCCTTGACTCCCTACTCGTCTTGTTCTTTACTTTACTTTTGCCGTTTTGGCACCGACCTGTTAGTCGGACTGTCTAGCACTTGCTTTTACATAATTGTAATTAATTCAGACTGCAGCTGATAGCGATTGTGTATACCTTATCATATCATCTGGCTATATTTTGTAAAGCCAGATCTCAAGAACATTTTGACCGAGCGTTTGGGACGCCTTACTGCTTTCTCATATATGCTCTTTATTTACTGCTACTTGATTCATTGATTGAGACAATAGATGTCATGTGACCCTAGCGAGACTTGTATGTAGTATGTACCCCCCTTGTCTAGTTTACAGCATTGATCGTATTATTCGGTATTCTTCTACCCGTAATACGTAGCTGGCCAAGTCCGTCCCCGTCCCCCGGTATTTCGGGTCTGGGGCGTGACAAGGTTTTAGTGGTGGCCCATACAGGTCTGTTTTCAGACTTGTGGGGTGCTTTTATTTTATAGGAAGTCTCAATCACACATGTTCTCCCTTTGATCTCATGATTCGCTGATCTCGATCCCATCTTGACACCCCGACATCCTTTGACTTCGTTGATCTTTCATGTCCGGTCGTTTGATTGTTCTCTTGTCCCTTATATTAGGGGCTCCTCGTCCGCGTCAGAGCAGCAACAACCAGAGCAGCAGGACCATGTTGGTCAGCAGCAAGGGCCAGTGCTTCCTCAAGAGCATGTCCAAGCAGAGGTGATAGTAGAGACAGCCGTTGGGCCGCAATATCCGAAGGTTCCGATCTCACCGATGATTCCGCCCACTCCGGGGGCAGTAGATACACCAGCCCTCCTAGAGATCATCAGAGGAATGATGGCCACGCAGCAACATCAGATGTTAGTCCAACAACAGATGCATACCCAGCAACAAGAGCAGAATGTGTTACTTAATCAAGGCTTGCAGACGGCATTAGAAAGAGAAGTGAGGACTGATTCAGGAGCGTCGACCCGATTCTGCAAGTACAACCCCCGACGTTTCGAAGGTACAGAAGATGCTATCACAGCAGATGTATGGCTCAAGGATATTGAGGCCATTTTGAAGGCAGCTAAAGTTCCAGCGGAGGAGCAAGTGGACCAAGTAAAGTTGTTACTCCAGGATCTCGCCCGTGATTGGTGGGAATCAGAGGAAGTAGGTGCCAGGCGTCCTATTGCATGGGATGATTTTTCTACCAGATTCAAGACCAAGTACTATGGAGTTGTAGCTCAATTCGAGCTACAGCAGAAGTTCATCAGCCTCAAGCAGGCTGGGAAGACCGTGGATGCTTATGCAGCGGAGTTTTGCAGATTGAGTAGGTTTGCCCCAGAGATGGTAGCCATGGAGAGCCAGAGGGCCATGAGGTTTCAACAAGGGTTTCATCTTGAACTCTTGCAACTGGTAGAGGGGCATAACTACCAGACTTTTGATAAGGTACTGACGGCGGCCCGGAGGCATGAGATCACTATCCAGAGGATGGCGACTAGGGCTGGGGGCCAGAAGAGGTCTCACAACCAGATGGAAGGAGGTGGGGGAGCAGCACCCCGATCGACAGCACCGTCCCCTGGCATCCACATTCATGATGTGGCGGTGCGAGGGCCAGCACCACCAGACAGACAGCAACAGCAGCAGAGGAAGAATCAGCAGCCACCCGCGGGTTGTACTTATTGTGGGAAGGCAGGGCACACTAAGAATATATGCCGGGCATTTAATGGGTTATGCTTGGTATGTGGGAGCCCGGATCACCGAGTTTCCACTTGCCCCATGAGTTCGAGGCCAGGAGGGCCCGTGCAACCATTTCCTGTCCTGCCAGCACCTGGGGCAGGCCAGTATCGAGGGCCAGCGGTAGCAGTAAAACCATTGGCTCAACGCCCGTTATTAACACAAGCTCAGATGTTTCGGCAGCAGGGACCGCCGATACAGCAGCAACACCAGAGACCACCCCAGCATCATCGAGGCAAGGGCCAGCAGCAACACCGGGCAGGGCCGCAGCAGGGAAATCAGCATGGAGGCCAAGGGCAGGCATTCAATCTGTCCTTGGAGGAGGCATTGGCATCGGGGAACGTTGTGGCAGGTAACGTTCTCGTCTTCTCGTCTCCCGCAGTAGCATTGTTTGATTCAGGAGCATCACATTCATTTGTATCTACACGATTTGCAACACGACTAGGATTGGAATTTGAGGCATTACCAGAAAGGTTGAATATACTCACTGGTAATGGGCTTGTAGGAGTTAGTAGGATTATTCCAGCATGTAGAGTCGTAGTGTGCGGGCGTTCCTTACCCGCTAGGTTGATAGAATTTTCTATGGGAAATTTTGATGTTATCTTGGGCATGGACTGGCTGAAAGACAGTCATGCTACAATAGATTGCCATAGGGGGAGCGTATCTTTTGATATTCCAGGCATGGGACAGTTCGCTTTGGTCAGGCCGGGAACAGAACAGTTGGCAGGCGGAGTCGTAGCAGCATTGGAAGGAGTTCAAGTCCCGAGGGTAGTGGGAGAGTTTCTTGATGTATTTTCGAAAGAACTACCAGGTTTACCCCCGAAGAGAGATGTCGAGTTCAGTATAGAATTGGTGCCAGGGACCGAACCGGTGTCGGATCGAGTTTACAGAATGCCAGATTCAGAGCAGGCCAAGGTGTACCAGCATATAGAAGAATTGAAGGCGAAAAAGTTCATTCGGGACAGTGAATCACCATGGGGAGCACCAGTGGTACTTGTAGGGAAGAAGGATGGGTCATCCCGATTGTGCATTGACTATAGGAAACTCAATGCGGCAACAGTAAAGAACAAGTACCCACTACCGAGGATCGACGACTTGTTTGATCAGTTGAGCAGAGCCAGAGTATTTTCTAAGATAGATCTTTGGTCAGGATATCATCAAGTTAGAGTTCGGGAGGAGGATATTTCCAAGACAGCATTCAGGTCGAAGTACGGGCATTACGAATTTTTAGTTATGTCGTTTGGATTGACCAATGCTCCAGCAATATTTATGGATTTGATGAACCGTATTTTTAAGCCATACTTGGATCAATTTGTCGTTGTGTTCCTCGACGACATTCTCGTTTACTCAGCCAGCGAAGAAGAGCATAAAGGTCACCTTAGGAAGGTATTGCAGGTTTTGAGAGAAAACCAGTTGTACGCCAAGCTCAGTAAATGTGAGTTTTGGTCGGATCAAATTTCATTCCTGGGGCATATCATATCAGGGGCAGGAGTATCAGTGGATCCTAAGAAAGTGGAGGCCGTGGAAGGTTGGCCAGTACCTACGACAGTAGCAGATGTGCGGAGTTTCTTGGGATTGGCAGGATATTACCGAAGGTTCGTGTCAGATTTTGCAAGAATTTCAGCACCCATGACCCGTTTGACACGCAAGGATGTGCCATTTGTCTGGTCGGCAGAGTGCCAGACATCCTTTGAGAGTTTGAAGCAGAAATTGATCTCGGCACCCATACTTACATTGCCCGTTGGACCCGGAGGTTTTACTGTATATTGTGATGCATCAGGTAAGGGACTTGGATGTGTTCTCATGCAACATGGGAAGGTGATAGCGTATACATCTAGACAACTTCGGGACCACGAGAAGAATTATCCGACTCATGATTTGGAGTTGGCGGCCGTAGTATTTTCCTTGAAGCTTTGGAGGCATTACCTGTACGACGATCGAGTAGATATATTCACCGACCACAAGAGCTTAAAGTATATTTTTACTCAGAAGGAGCTGAATATGAGACAGAGGAGATGGTTGGAATTAATCAAGGATTATGAAGTAGAGCTTCAGTACCACCCAGGCAAGGCTAATGTAGTAGCGGATGCCCTCAGTAGAAGGGGCAGTGCATTCATGTTGACATCACAAAAGCAGATTCTAGAGGATCTTCGAGAGATGGGCATTGAGGTTATACTTCCTGGAGATGTAGGGATCTTGGCTAGTCTACAAGTTCAATCTGACTTGGTAGACAGGATCAAGGCAGCTCAGACACAGGACCCAAGGATTCAGAAGCTCAGAGCAGAATGTGAGTCAGGACTCTGGAAGGAGATGAGAATTCATAAGGATGGAACACTTAGGTATGGATCGCGTCTTTGTGTGCCTAGTGGAGATATCAGACAGGAGATTATGGCAGAGGCCCATAGTTCTCAGTATTCTATTCACCCGGGAGGTACCAAAATGTACAGGGATATTAAACAACATTTCTGGTGGAACGGAATGAAGAGGGAGATAGCTAGATTCGTCTCCCGTTGCTTGATATGTCAGCAAGTGAAGGCAGAGCAGCAGAGGCCAGCAGGATTATTGCAGCCACTTCCTATCCCGGAATAGAAGTGGGAGCACATCACAATAGACTTTGTGACTGGATTACCGAGGTCACCTAGTGGTAAGGATGCCATCTGGGTTATAGTGGATCGACTTACAAAGGTAGCACATTTCCTTCCCTTCAGAGTAGGGCAGACTACAGAAAAGCTAACAGAGATGTACATGCAGCAGATCGTCAGGCAACATGGAGTTCCTGTCAGTATTGTGTCAGATAGAGATACCCGTTTTACGTCGCATTTTTGAAAGAGTTTACATCATAGCCTAGGTACCAAGTTAAGATTCAGTACAGCTTACCATCCGCAGACGGACGGAACAATCAGAAAGGACCATTCAGACCTTAGAAGATATGTTACAAGCCTGCACTTTAGATTTTGGAGGATCCTGGAAGAGTCACCTGTACTTAGTAGAATTTTCATATAATAATAGTTACCGGGCCAGTATTCAAATGGCTCCGTTCGAGGCACTGTACGGTAAGAAGTGTAGATCGCCGTTGGCATGGGATGATATTGGGGAAAGGAAGATGTTGGGACCAGAGATGATTGTCCAGACAGTTGAGGTTGTTAAGGGAATTAGAGAGCGACTTCGAGTTGCACAGGATCGGCATCGTCATTGGGCAGACCAGCATCGTAGGCCGTTGGAATTTTCTGTTGGGGACCACGTGTTCTTGCGGATTTCGCCTACCCGAGGAGTTATTAGATTTGGTGTTCGCGGGAAGTTGAGTCCGCGATATGTGGGCCCATTTGTTATCCTTGATAGGGTAGGCGATGTTGCTTATCGTTTATCCCTTCCGCCTTCGTTAAGAGAGGTGCATGATGTATTTCACGTATCTCAGTTACGTAGGTATGTATCAGACCCAAGTCATATCCTCGATCATTCTGAGCTGGTTGTGGGTGTAGAAGCATGGAATTTCACAACCAGAAAGCCCATGCGCCAGACACTACATGCGCTAGAACTCAGACGAAGAACTTCACAGCAAAGTCAATAAGTATAGACATTTGAAGAAGGACTTTTCATTTTATATATAAAAGTCTATTACATGTCTAGAAAAGGTTGTACAAAGGAGAATTTCTACAAAGGAAAGATCCTAAGTCTACAGCCAGCGGCCACCATGCGCCTTCAGATAAGCGCAGCGGCCACCATGCGTCTCCAGATAGGCGCAGCATCACCATGAGCCACCAGTGAGGCGCAGCAGATACTATGCGCCTCCATCTAGGCGTATCCCGCCATCTCTTCAGCAGCTCAGTTATGTGCATCCAGCCCAGCTATGTGCATCCCTTCAGCCAAATTCTTCCAGCCAGGCTCACCTGGCCGAGCAGAGCCCAGTTATGCGCCGCTCTTCCAGCCAGGATCACCGGATAAGTGCTTCCACAAAGCATTTAATCCTCTGGCTGGAACCAAGGAAGAGAGGAGCACGGCAAAGCTGTGGCCAGGGGAGGCTTCGAAAGAGCCTCCAAAGCCCAAGGAAGACCGTGATCGAAATCATGGCACAAGGAAGCTCTCAACACAACCAGAGTGGGCGACACCCACTTTGAAGGAAGAGAAAGCCTAGCACCGCCATTCCGATCTACGGCTCTTCCGGAATAACGGAGATAAGGCCCGAGCATCCCTATCTTTGGCACCTTCTGCCTGCCTCGGAAGCCCTCGACTCCGTCTTTTGGATGTAACAGTCACCTTCAAGTGCATCGAAGACAACACAGCGTCTCATCTTCACCCTCGGGAGCACTTCGTCAACAGAATGCACCCGCATGTTCAAGTTCATATTGGAAGTACGTGAGGGAGTGAGAAGCAAACCTTCTCTCCATGCCACTATTTATAGGCCGGGCAGATCAAACCCATGCGCCAAGTGGATGGCTCTCCGAATTCCGTGCAATGAATTTGCATTAAATGGATGAACCGGACGCCTCGAATTCAGCCAAACGGCTATTCATAGCACTCGAAGAGCGAGACAGCCGCATCATTAAAAGACATGTCCGATGCGCCAGTCAGACATCGTATCACACGGACGCGCCCTTCGGCATCAGGTGCATCACACAGACGCGCCCTACAGTACTCGGCGCATTAAAGAGGGTGCGCCCCCACACATCTCCATACCGAGTGGAACGCCAACCGACGCGCCCACTCAGCTGTCCATCGAACATCAGCAACATTAAATGCTGAACTGACAGAGTTGGCAGTACGCCTCCCAAAGTCTGAACAGTTGACAGCTTTTTCAGAAAATGAAGCGTCGACAACGTCAGCATCATCATGACTTTATTTCGACGGCTACTGCCACGTGGCCACTCCACCATCAGTATGCGCCTCTACGGCCATGCGTCCAAATCAGCATGCGCCTCAAAAGCCATGCGCCTCAGACTGCTCTCTGATCCCGAAAGACAGAAGGAAAGTCGCCTGCATGCGCCTCAAAAGCCATGCGCCCCAAATGGTTTGTAACTCCTAAAGGTTATGAGCCGCAGCCTCCTCCTGCGCCCAATCCAAGGCGCAGCCCACCAGATCACCCCTCTCCACCAAATCCGAGATCTTCGAACCATGAGTCGACGACACGTGTCCTTTGACTCAACTCATCCAAGATTTCAGCAACGGAAAGATCTTCTCCCTGCTACGTACCGGCTCACAACAGCAGTATGAAGAGTTCTCCCCCTCGATCAGGGCGCAGCATCCATAGCGCCTCCATCAGCAACCTCCACGTGGCGTCCCCACACCGGCGCATCCTACATGCGCGCATGAGCAGCCAGCCTGCAAAACTATAAATAGAAGGATCATCTCCTTCACACACACACAGGACTCACAACACAGAGAGAATCCACAACAGAGAATCACCGGAGAGGCAGTTCTAGACACTCAACGTCTTCCTCCTCTCAGCAAGCTCCAGCACCCAGAGCAATCAACACCTTCAGAGAACCGATAACCGTCGTCAGCCGGTCAACGGAGTCAACACATTACCACTCGCTCCATTGGCACTAAGGACCCAGCTTAAACAAAAGTGTACTCCTAGGACTACATCTAAGTCCTATATTGTATCACTGTTCTGTTTGTATTAAAATTTCAATCAAAACAATTTTAATGGCAAATAAGCTGGCGACTCTGCTGGGACTTCTTTCTCCTCTACCGAGAAGGTTGTGTCACAGGCCGACGACGTGAAGGTGGGCTCCTCCCACAAGACGCTGGTAGTGCGCCTCAATCAACAGGCGTACGAGGAGTTCATTTCTGAAGGAAGTGCGAGTCCTTCGAAGCGGCTGTCGAAGCCGAAGAAGACCCGCGCAGTCTGGGTGCGCAAAGTCGACGCCTCGGGCACCACCGTTGAAGGGGATGCGCCCGTCCAGCCTTCCCTTCCTGCTGACGTCCTCAGCAGTCAAGGTGCGCCCGCTGATGCAGCGCATCTCTCGGGGAAGCGTGCGGCTGACCACGTTCCTCAGCCATCTTCCTCTCAGGCGAGGAAGATACGTCGACGGAGCAGGGGCGCAGCCAATGCCCCGCGCATCACTTCTGATGCGCCACAAAGAGTCTCTGTCTTTGACAGACTCACTCGCTGTAATGGCGAGGAGAATTTGGATGCTGAGTACTATGCGCCCCAGCGGGCTGGTACGAAGAAATCCAAGGCGGCACGGGCCATGCGCCACAAACGTGCTATGCCAGCAGCCGGCCAGAGGCACGCGCTTACAATCACGCGCGCTGCCGATGGCAAGCTGTACAAGGTTGACTCAAGTGCTTCTGCACCAACAACGAGTCGACCTTCAAAGTCCTTATCTCGCTTGGACGCATTCACTGCGTGCACAACCAAGCCGAGAGAGGCAAACTCAGTGGTCTTGAACTCCCGTGCCTCCTCTGGTTGTGCGTTTGAGGTCCGTTCAAGTCACTTCAAATGCTGTGGTTCCCCCACTACTGATCGTGATGCCTGCTTGGTATTAGATCAGGGGGCGCAGCACTCACCCGACCACCCCGGCGCTTGGCTCTGCCATGCGCCTGAGAGGGGTGTGAGGGTAGCACTCTCCTCCAACGACCTGCGCAACGTGATCACTCACAAGCGCCGGTCAGGAGAGTTGACCAACAAGCACGATGCGCCTCTCACGGGGCACACTTGTGCAGTGGTCACCATCAACTGCTTTTGCAAGACGACAGTACCGCCAAAGCAGTCGGTCTTCCAACAGCTACAATCATCGACACCCCTCCGACATCGCCTTGGGACGAAGGTGTCAGCAGAAGAGGAGCTAAAGGTTGCTTCATGCAACGTGATCTCCAACTCCTCATCTGTCCGGAAGACGACTGCCAATTCCTCGTCTTCATCCAAAAGCCAGCCGAAGAAAACCAAGGCAGCTGTCTCGACCTCTGGAGTGTTCGAAGGCACTCGGTCGAGGAAGAAGTTCTTGGAGGAAGCTGGGGGTAGCCAGACCCTTGTCGAGCCTCCTTCCGAAGACGAAGATGTCCAAAGCACAGCTGCGGCGGATCTTCATCAAGGCGAAGATGGCCTCCCTGAAGCCCCTCAAAATGACGATGTCCTCCAGGACACCGCCGGGGGTAGTGCTGGAAACGAAGAGGCCCTTCAAGACAGAGCTGAGGGCAGTCAGGCCCTTGCAGATGCGCCTGTCGAAGACGAACTCCAGAATGTGGCTGGGGGTGGCCAAACACCAGGAGAAGTGACTCCCCCACATGAGAGCGAGGCTGAGAGCGAAGCCTCAACTAATCCATCCACTTCGGCCGTGTCATGACAGTATACATGACCGGAGGTGATCTTGAGACTGATGCGCCGCCACAGGACATTGTCCAGCGCATAGACTCGCTAGAAGGGAGGACTCAAAACCCTCTCTGCCTCAATGCAAGCACTGACTCAAGAAGTGTTTGAGATGCGGTCGGCCTTGATCAGGACACCTTCAAATGGTCCCGACCCAGGAGCCAATGGAGAGTCGAGTGTGCCCCTCCAACGGACACCCTCAGACACAGAAGCACCCCGGACGTCGGAGCCCTCAAACGCTCCACTCCAGGTGGTACCTCCTTCCTCGACTCCTAGCTCCACGGAGGACGTGGTCGAAATGATCAAAGATCTGCGGGAGCGCTTCGAGTCCTAAGAACAGGCAGGAGGAGCGCCAGAAGATGGGCATTCCCCTAGCCTTATCCCCTTGAGTGGAACAAGGTGGTTTATCCCCCAAAGTATAAACCACAAACACTCACGCCGTATGACGGGAAGGACTCTCCACGACGGTACCTGACGTACTTCCAGTCGCAGACATGGCATCTTCCGAAGGAGGACGCGCTCCTCACCAGCATCTTTGTTGGGGCCCTGAAAGGGGTGGCGTATGACTGGTACTGCAGCCTCCCCGATAATTCTATATCGTCCTTCGACGACCTGACACGCCTCTTCCTCGACCGCTTCTACGACGGTGGGAAAGGACATGACGATGGCGTCTCTCATTGAGATACGCCAGAAGGACAAGGAAACGGTTCGGGCATTCATCGAACGCTTCCGTCAGGCCTGCTTCAGGCTACCTCCAGGCATGCCAGAGCATGCGCTTCTCTCCGCTTGCAGTATGAACATGCTGCCTGCAGTAAAGCTTTGGCTTAACTCTACTCCCCCTCCCGACTGGAGCTCCCTAATCATCGAAGCTGAAGCTGCAGAGAAGAAGGCGGCCAATGCACGTCTTCTGGGTGTTAGCTTCCCCGCCTTTGACGATAAGGGGAAAAAGTCCGCAATCAACAACTCCGGACGAGAAACAAAGGGGAAACAGGCATTGACTGTTAATGCCTCGAAGGGCGCATCTGCGCCTACTCAAAAGCCTCCACTGGCACCGAGACCCAAGGAGGTTTATTCATTCAATGATGACGACACCCTGCAACTCTTTGAGATACTGAAGCAGGGTGACAAGATCAAGCTTCCGGACCCGAAGCGGCCCGATAAAGTCGGGAAAGTGGACAACCCGAGGTACTGTCACTACCATCGGTTTGTCGGACACCCGACCAAGGACTGCTACGTCCTCAAAAATTACATCCAGTGCATGATCAATGCGGATGTAATCTCCGTCGACTACGAAGAGAAGACGGTGTCAGCTAATGTGGTGTCACTTCAGTTCGGCACCTTGCCGCCGACTACCACACAAGATGGCGTCGTCCCCATCCCTAAGGCGACAATGGAGGTGGTGAACTTGCCACCCACCCGTGACAATGTGAGTGGACTTGTCCCACTCACCACATCTCGAGGAGAGGTCCTCTGGGTTCACCCCGACCTCGTCTCCGAGGTAACTCAACCGGAGGTACGTCCTACCTCCAAAGCAAAAGGCAGGAAGATCAAGTCTTGCCGCACGGTCTCTTCTTCAACGGAAGAGGCGCTTCCTGTGCAGACGCGTGCACAACAGAACTCCCAGCCCGGTGAAGCTGCCGCCGAAGTGGTGCCTCCTGGCACCATCCCTGAGGAGGGTCCATCCAAACCCTCAGCAGCCAATAAACAAAAGCAAGTGGAGGCCCATTTCGACAGACCTCTGCGGAAAGAAAATGCTTCGGGGCTAGCCAAGCCCCACAATTTTGACATTCTGGCACAACTGGCCAGTACTCCTGCACGCTTGTCTTTGTTCGAGCTCCTGCGTCTCTCCAAGGACTCCCGAGAAGCTCTCTGCGAAGCTCTGAAGGATGCCGAATCCTTTCTCAGTCAAATCAAGCAGCCTGAAGACCTTCCAACTACTTGTGCACACTGTCATTATGCGGATGAAGTTATCCCAAACATAACTTTCACCCAACTAAGACATGCTGCTCAAGCATCACCGACATAACCGACCGTTGTATTACACAGGGTACATCGGTTCGGTAAAGGTGAGCAGGATTCAGATCGATCCAGGGTCTTCCCTAAGCATCATTCCAAAGGCGCTGCTATCAAAGCTGGGGATCCCAATGTACCGGCTGGCGCCCTCCAATACGACCATCAGTGGCTTCAACGCTAGCAAGAGCGAGCCACTGGGCAAGATCCGGCTGAAGTGTCACATCGGCAGCCTCAAAACTGAGGTAACTTGTTATGTGGTGGATGCCGAGGTCAACTACAACATCTTACTCGGACGACCATAGTTACATGAGTACATGGTGGTGCCCTCCACGCTCCACCAATGCATGAAATATGTATCCACCAACGGCGTCATCCGGACGGAGTTTGCAGATATCGATCCCTTCAAAGGGATTGAGGCCTACTTCACCGATTCCGACTTGTACAAGCCACTTGACGAGGAGGAAGCCAACGACGCCGATGATGAAGCAGAGACGACAACAGAGCCGAACTTGGAGCCCGAAATGACTCCCGACGTCCCCTTGAAAATCTGATTGAAGGGCAAGCCTCCCCAGAAGGCGCCTCCAATGAGCATCAAGCTATCAGGAAAAGTACCGACTCACGAAGCTCCCCTAAAGATACGCCTCAAGGGAAAGCCACCTCAAACAGCGGCTCCTCTGGTGGTAAAATTACAAGGAAAGGCACCACTCATCGGAGGCGCAACCGAGGCACCTCTCAAGGTGCGTCTTAAAGGCAAGCCGCCGCAGTCATCCAAAATGCCGGAGAGGGCTCACATAACCCTCTCAGACCCCAAAGTCAGAGCGGTGGAGAACTCTCCTGATCCGGCCGCAGTGCTTACAGATGAGGAGCTTGGCGAATATATCTCTGCTGATGTAGACGCACCCTCCTTAGACAATGTAATCCCACGGGATAAAATCTCGTACTTTATCAATAATAGAGTGTCTTTCAATTATTCTTGTCTTCCACACTGGAATGCCATGTATACATTAGACAACGCTCTACGGTCGTTGCAAACACAAATAACGACCGTCCACCATAATCGAGTGGCCCCGTCTCAAGGAGTCTTCATAATCCCCCCACGAAGCCGAGACGAAGGCACCATCATCTCGGGCAAAGTCGAGCGTCATCAGGACCTCCCGTCAATCGAGCCCGAACCTGATACCGGCAGAGTACAAGTCTATCGGTACACGGATACGACAAAGCGCATCATCCAAAAGATGGGCTACGACCTGAAAAGCAATAAAGGCCTAAACTACGGCAAGGGTCGGCATCTCCCTGTCCGGCTTTCGATGCCCAATGGAAAGCCACAGGATTACTATAATCGGACTCGACGGGGGTTAGGCTATGTCACGTCGCCATCAACTCCAGAGAGTTCAGACGCAGAAGACATAGAACATTCCCACTCGTCTGAAGCATCGATGTGGGATTCCGATACCAGTATCGAATCAGTCTTTAGGAAAGTGCTGTCAGCCAACATGACATCGGCGCAACCTCAGAAAGATGAAGGCGAAGACCAACCGTCGGAACCCTTCGAAGAGGAACCCTGGGCTCAACGCCTAGGAGAACAATGGGAGTCTCGTTTTGAGTTACGAGAACCTTCCACCGAAGACGAAGTCGAGCAGATCGACCTCGGGGATGGGTCTTCTTCTAAACCCATCTTTATCAGCAAAAGCTTGGAAGGAGAAGACCGAGAATCTTTAGTCCAACTGGCTAAAGAGTATATTGACGTCTTCGCCTGGAGCTACGAAGACATGCCGGGTCTCGATCCACAGATCGTGATGCATAGGTTGAACATCTTACCAGATGCCAAACCTATCAAACAACAACAGCGACGCTTCCGCCCGGACATCATGAATGCCATCGATCAGGAGGTGGACAAGCTCTTGACCAGTGGCTTCATCCGTGAGGAACAACACCCGGACTGGGTAGCCAACGTCGTCCCTGTCACCAAGAAGAACGGAAAGATACGAGTCTGTATCGACTTCAGGGATCTCAACTCTGCTTGCCCGAAGGATGAATTCCCGCTCCCAATCACCGATGTAATGATCGACAACACATGTGCTTTGAACGCATGTCCTTCATGGACGGGTATTCAGGCTACAATCAAATCAAGATGTTCCTCGATGACGCAAAACACACGTCATTCAGGACTCCGAAAGGTGTTTTCTGCTACCTTGAAGAATGCCGGTGCAACATACCAACGAGCGATGAGTACCATCTTCCGTCAACATCTTCGCAAGACAGTTGAGTGTTATATTGACGATATCGCAGTCAAGAGCTGCCTCAAAAGAGATCACCTACAGGACCTGAGGACGGTCTTTGATCTCATGCGGGCACATCAACTCAAAATGAACCCCGCTAAATCCTTCCTGGGGGTTTCTAGCGGCAAATTCCTGGGCTTTGTCATCACGGCAAAAGGCATTCATGTCGATCCCGAGAAGACTAAAGCCATCCTCAACATGGACCCTCCGAAGAACCTTCGAGAACTTCGGGGCTTACAGGGACGTCTGGCATACATCCAGAGGTTTATAGCAAACCTCTCCGGTAAATGTCAACCCTTTACTCAGCTCATGAAGAAGGGAGTCTCTTACGTCTGGACAGAGGAGTGCCAAAAGGCTTTCGACGACATCAAGGCTTACTTGACAAGCCCGCCAGTCCTAGTGGCACCTGTCGCCGGCAAACCATTCCTCCTCTACGTCCGTGCCATGGATCATTCCCTCGGCGCTTTACTGGCTCAAAACAGCGATACAGGCTACGAGCAAGCAATCTACTACCTCAGTCGAACACTCATCGGGGCCGAACACCGGTACAACCCCGTTGAAAAGGAGTGCTTGGCTTTGGTGTTTGCCATTCAGAAGACTCGTCATTACGTCTCGGGCCAGACAATTCACGTCATCTCCCGAGTCAATCCACTCAGAGTTCTCATGACGAAGCCAGGGTCATTAAACTCCCGGCTGGCTACATGGGCAATCCTACTAACGCCATACAACATGGTGTTTGTCCCGCAGAAGGCGGTCAAGGGTCAGGCTCTGGCTGACTTTTTAGCTGCACACCCCATCCCAGAATCTTCAAAACTCTATGAAGACATCCCGGATGAAGTCCAAGAATCAAACGTCACTGAAGGAAGCCCCGTTTGGCGGATGTTCTTCGATGGCGCTTCAAGAATGGGCCCCAATGGCCAAATCATCGCAGGAGTGGGGGTAGTCTTGGTCTCCCCCGATCAGCTGGTCATCCAGCGTGCATACTCTCTTTCGAAGCCGTGCTCCAACAATGTTGCTGAGTACAACGCACTCGTCATGGGACTCCAGCTAGTACAACAGCTGGGGGTGGATCATCTGGAAGCCTACGGCGACTCGAAACTCGTCGTAAACCAGATTCGGGGGCAATACGAGGTTCGCCATAAAGATTTGATCCCTTACCATAAAGTTGCATTGAACATCATTTCAACCTTCACTGGGTTCTTCATCGAACATGTACCCCGTCTACAAAACTTGGAGGCTGACGCTCTGGCTGGCCTCGCAGCCTCATTGGCCGCGCCCCTTGGGACTCAACACTATGTCACGGTAACTGGCCGAGACTTGATTTAGTCCCAGAAACAACCTATGTTTGCAAATGGCTCACGCCGTGCCGACAAACACCGATGTTAATGTCCGAGACTGGAGATTCCCGTTCATCGACTTCGTCGTCTACGGAATCCTTCCGGAAGACCCGAAGGAAGCCGTCTCAGTCAGGAGATGCTCTCTTCGATTCTACTACGATACAGCCACTAAAACGCTGTACCGACGCTCCTTCGACGGGCTTCTCCTTCGATGCCTGTCTAACGAAGAAGCGGCCGAAGCTCTTCGAGAAGCTCATGACGGAACTTGCGGAGCTCACCAACCAGGTCCTAAGTTGCAAGATCGACTGTGATGTATGGGCTACTACTGGCCAACCATGGCCACCGACGCAGTGGAATATGCTAAGAAGTGCCATGCATGCCAACTTCATGCAGACTTCATACATACACCGTCTGAACCTCTACATCCTACAGTCGCCTCCTGGCCATTCGAAGCCTGGGGCATGGACATTGTAGGACCAATCACCCCTCCTTCATCAAGAGGACATCGTTTCATCCTGGCCATCACCGATTACTTCTCCAAATGGACGGAAGCAGTCCCACTAGCGGAAGTAAAAAGCTCCAGGGTGGTCAGCTTTATCAAACACCATGTCATTTACCGTTTCGGAGTACCCAGGCGAATCATTCATGACAATGGTCCCCAGTTCATCAGCCACATTTTCAGCAGGTTCTGTGACAAGAATCGTATTCAAAACGTGGCCTCAACCGCCTACAATCCGGCAGCAAACGGATTGGCCGAGGCGTTCAACAAAACTATCGTCAGGCTGCTCAAAAAGGTCGTAGTCATCCAACAAATGCGACTGGGACGAAAAGCTCGGCGAATGTCTTTGGGCCTACCGCACAACGGTACTGACCCCAACAGGCAACACACCATTCTCCCTGGTCTACGGGAGCGAAGCGGTACTGCCTCTCGAGATCCAGATCCCCTCACTCCGAGTAGCGATCACAAACAAACTCACAGAAGAAGACAATCAACGTCGTCGTCTGCGGGAACTGGAGGCACTTGACGAAAAGCGTCTCCTAGCTCAACAACGCATCGAACTTTACCAAGCCCGTATATCACAGGCTTTCAACAAGAAGGTCAAGCAAAGAACTTTCCAAGTTGGCGACCTGGTTTTAGCAGTCAGAAGGCCAATGGTGTTAACTCACAAGACACCAGGGAAGTTCGAGCCCAAATGGGAAGGACCCTTCATCATTGAGACGGTATACTCAAACGGTGCTTACCGCCTCGCCAAACCCAATGGGAACTTGTTCATGATGCCCATCAACGGCAAGTTCCTAAAGAAGTACTATTCTTGACATCCTCCAAGACATGTATTTCCCCAAACAACCTCTTTTCACAAAATCAAACGCTTCCGGAACCCAGCTGTTCCGTGGCATCCTTCCGTAGAAAGATAACCACGTCCACATTACCTCTGAGTTGTCTCTCTACATCCTACAAAGCGCAACCTTACATTTCGTGAGCTTACGCTATCCTTCATGTTTACCACGTCCACATTACCTCTGAGTAAACATCCCGTACAAACAACTCCTGTGTTGTCGTACATTGATCGCAGAACTTCCACGTCCACATTACCTCTGAGTTGTTCAGCGTATCCCCCAGGATCATTCCTACCACGTCCATAAATACCTCTGAGTAGGAAGATTCTATCATTTGAACCTAATGATTGCCATGTCCACATTACCTCTGAGCAAACATGTTGGTTCCTTCAAACTTATTATCTGTACCTAAAAACCAAGGTGCGCAAAAGATAATAGGTCCACATAAATCATCAAGTTCATGAGATCAAAAATAAACACATCACAAAAAAAAAGAAAGATAGTGTATTTCTTTATTTTTCAAAAAAAAGGGAGTACAGAAATACGCTATTTCCCCAGCAAGAGTTGCAAAAACACATAAAAAGAAGAGAAACTACAGTCCCCGATCCTCTCCAGGGTGGGATGAGAGCTCTTTGACTCGACGTCTCAGGTCGGCAGTGCGAGTTTCCACAGTCGCCTGGACTCGGAGCTCGGCTTCTTGACGCATTAATCCGACAGCCTCAGCGGAAGTTTTACTCTCATACTTCTCATCAAGCTGTCGTCGCTGCTGAGCCAAAGCAAGGGTCCGCTGAGTAAGAGTCGCTTCCTCCTGCTTGAATGCCACGTGTTCAGCCAGGACACGATCAGCTTCTAGTTGAAGTTGGGCCCGCTGGTCTTCAAGACGGCGCATCTGAGCATCAACCTCTGCGATGTTAGCATCCACCGCAGCCCGCTTCTCCGTCGTCTTCTTCATAGATTGAGACAACTGCTCCGCCGCAGTCTCAGTCCCAGCCACTTCACGCTCCCAACTGCTCACATCGGCTCGATGGGAAGCCTCGATTTCAGCAATCAACTTCCCTATCTCTGCATCTATCAAGACAGAGAGGTCATTTCGTTGGATGCGCTGCAGTTCCGCGAGCCGCTCGTCCAGCTCAATCACCGAAACCTCCAGAATTTTGGCCATTTGGTCATGGCCTTGGTGAACGCGGATCAGCTCGATACAAGGCATTGCCAAAGCTTTTGCTGTCGCAAAGCTCCCCTTGGCATCCATCACTGCAGATACACATTTCTCCAGCATTTTGTACACTCCCTCGACGAGGAACTTCACATACTCGTCGGCATCCGCCAGCACCTGCGACGTCATAGCAGGAGTTGGGGGAGCTACTACAGTTTGCGGACCGGAGGAAGATCCGCCAACCTCGATCTGAGAGGTTTGAACCTCGGCAGTAATAGGCTCTTCATCAACAGGGGCCAGACTGCTAGCCCGAGGAGCCGAAGGAACAGAAGGAGCCGGCACATGCGTCGTGATAGTACCCCAAGTGGAAGGAGCAACAGAGGGTTCCACACCCTTACCCTTCTCAAGCCCGGAGAAATCACCGACGTCAACGGCCACCTCTTCTACCCCCGACGTTCTATCAGCATCAGCTACCTCCCCCGGCAAAACGGAGAGATCAACATTTATCTCCTGGCCAGCCCCAGGAGACAAGACCGACAGAAGGGTCTCATTCTTCTCAAGTCCCTCTACAGGGACAAAATCTGTCGCTACCACCTGATCGGTAGCCATCTCTATGTCCATGGTTGAAGCCAAGGAAGGATTTGGCAATGATTCAGCTGACCTCCCTTCATCATGACAAGGAGGGGAATCAACCCTCTCCTCTATTCTCACTGCTTCTGCTGCCCCCGTAACAGACTCCTGCAGCTCCGGAGCGATGTCATCGGAAGATGATGAACTCCATTCCTCTTCATCACCAGGAAGCTGCGCACTTGCTAAACCTTCGATATGTGAAGCCTCCGCTGTGGCCTTCGTCACCTCGGAAGCTGCTGCACCCTCAGGTTCCCTCCTGACATAACCCGGGGATACCGGAACCTCCACGATGACAGTATCCTCCGGATCTTCCTCCATGAGAGACATCATTGTCGGCTGGATACGCACTCCAGACGAGCTCACCATCTCTTCTCGCCTACTCCCATCCCGACTTTGGGGTACGAGGTTTTCTTTTTAGCGGCTCCTACAAAAGAAGATGGGGCCTTGTAAGTGGCGGAACCAAAATCAGATTTAGTAGGATGTCCTTACCTTTTCGGACGCCGAATCCGATGACACCGTCGGTAACGATGCCTTCTTCTGCTTCTTCGACACAAGAGATTCAGCCCCTGTATCTGCACATCGTTTCGATCGATCGCCCGAGGGTTCTGTTTGTGATGCGGAGGGGGCACTCCGTTTACCCACCCCTGACGGACGATACGACCGGGCCTTCACTGGCGTATCCCCAGTCGCTGCTAACTGGGTGCCTGCGATAAGGCTGGTCTCCCTGTCATATCCGGAGGGCGGGGCAGCCATAACACAGTAAAATTTGGCGGCCGAGTAAAGAATGGGCGGCCGCGGATCGGGGACGGGCAACGTAAAACGAGCTCCGGTACATCCGGCATTATAGTAATGCCAAGCTCGTGCACCATCCAACAAACTTCCAACATACCCCAGGGTAATACTGGGGTTATCCAACATCATCTGAGCATAACCAAATTGCCGCGCAAAGCGGCTCGGCAAGTACGGTTCCAGGTAGCACTGATTCCTGTTTCGGTACACCAGATGGGACGGCCGGATACTTTGCAACCAGCGGAATCCCCATTGAGGCAGAGTGGTGGTACCTTCACCCAGGTCTCTTAAATCCTCGTTGGCCTCAAAATCCAAATAGATGGGACCAACTTTGGTGATCTCCCAACCCTGAAGACGGGATAAAACCTTTCTACAAACCGGGACACCAGTATGCGACCAGCTCCTCCGATGGAAACGACGAAGGAATGCATCTCCAGCCTTATAATCTCCTTCCGAGCCTGGGCTTATCACACTGGGATGATGCAGAATCAGCTATCCCATCAAATAGTGAAACGGTAGTTCGGCAGCGCGGGAAGTTATTTTTTCTGCCTCTATCATGAATCACATTTCCAGCAAACTCTCGCAAACCTCGCTGCAGGTTACATACCATTGCGGGGAGGAGAGCCAAGCGCCGGCCGAAGACCAATTTTACGGCTGGCAGGATTAAGTTTCGAGTCACCCTCTCGACGGCACCGGATCCACCTGCGAACACGCAATCCCGGAGCCATATCATCAGATAGGCGACCAAAACCGCCTTGGATGACATTGGATAAGCAAGGTGCCAGAAGCAGCTGTAGGAGCGTGCATCTGACTGCTGGTCTTCATTTCCTCGGGGATTCTTCTCCCCTAACGTGCTCATTTCGGACAGCACCTCGCTACGAGAGAGCGCCGGCGGAGTAGAAAACTTCGAAGAATCCTCTTTGTCTTGTCTAAAGACATAATCTCTCCAAGCGGTCACATGGGGCTGCGACCCGCTTTTATCCCTTTTTTACACATAGTAATGATGACTCGCCACTTCCTTGAAGACGGCCGTCATCTCATCAGCTCTGTCCCCCAGGACCTGAAGTTCCTCATTGGTTGGAAAGTACTCTTCATAGGGCTCTGACCCCCAAGGGAGTTTAGACACCTCATACATCTCATGAAGTGCGAGCCCTAACTCCCCTACCGGAGTAAAGAAGGTCCCGGTATGAATATCAAACATCTCCAGGAGTGCGAGGAACATGTGCCTATTAAGGTCAACACCCGCCTGGGTAGCACGGATCGCGGCAGTCAACCCGATCTCTCGGAGCTCAGTCCGAAATCGCGACAAGATCCAGAGCGTCAGTTTATCCCATTTGGAGACGTAATGGCACCAACCCTCTACCCGAAACTCTCCTGTCGGGTAGGAGCGTTCCATCAAAAACATACGATGTGTAAAAGTCGAAGCACTATAAGCAAGCGTATCAATGGGTACATCACTGTAGAGGCTCCCAGGATGTAAAGTCCGCCAAGTGTAAGAAGACCCAGACCGTACAACGGTCAAAGCATCCCTTTGGTCGGAAGTAGAATCAATTTGGATGACACCAGTCACCGCTCCCCCCTGAGAAGGGGTAAGCTCCCAAGACATCCTCCTCTGGGAAACAAGGCGACAGAAGGATGTCAAAGGCCACTGACGTTCAAGTTGCTTAACAGTTATATGCACTCCATTCGCAGTAAAGAACCAGTCCTCCTTGACCTTCAGCACTGATGAGTCAGTAGAAGTGAGACGGTCTCCAAACAGGAACTCAGGCTTCAGGAAGGTCACTTTATCAGATGTGGAAGATTTAATGACTCCACACTCCATCATCCGTTTGAGGAACCAATACTGCTGTTCACGGATTAGGGTCATTCTCTCAGGAGGCTGATCCAGCATAAGAGCATCTTGAGCAGGGTTTGTTATGCTCTACTCCCATTTGGTTGAAGGCAGCCTCCAAGAAAACTTCACTCAAAAGCGGGATTGCCATCGACACTAGCAAAAGATCAGAAAAAGTCAGAAGAGAACACACAATGTGTCTAAAGGAGAAAACTGCGGTGCATCATCAGGGATTGAACCCATGCGCATGGCCTCGGCGCATCATCAGGGTTGGAACCCATGCGCGTCAGCAGTATGGCCTCGGCGCATCATCAGGGTTTGAACCCATGCGCGTCAGCAGTATAGCCTCGGCGCATCACCAGGGTTTAAACCCATGCGCGTCGGCGGGCAAAGACCGCGACACATCATTAAAGACTCAAGGCCTATGTGCGTTGGCGTATGGACAATAAGACTTACCAACCACCTCCGGCCGAACTTCGACAGGCCGACGGGGAACGACAGCCGCCGCAACTTCCGCGGACTCCTTCGCTTTCTCCTTCCCCTTGCCGGCAGCACCGCGAGGAGTCTTGGGAGCCATTCTCTCGAGGAAGGAGAAGTTAGGGTTTTGAAGAAGAAACTCTAAAGAAGCAGAGGCACAGAGAAGAAGAACCCTTTCTCTCTCCAACTCTTACCTATTTATAGGGCTTGGTCGCACGCGTGAACAGATGACGTGTGATCTCAGCCGCCGCCTCGGGTTCTGTGCAATGATAGCAGCAAATAAAATCAAAAGATCATCATTAATCTTTTCGGTTACCGAGGCACCATCATCATTAACTGAGAAGAGCATGCGCCCGAACAGGCATGCGCCCAGAAATCATGCGCCCTGACCTCCATTCTTCTTATTCAAAGTATTCCTAAAACTTATTCAAAAGTTTTGAAAACTTTGAAGGGGGTCTTGTAGAAGCATGGAATTTCACAACCAGAAAGCCCATGCGCCAGACACTACATGCGCTAGAACTCAGACGAAGAACTTCACAGCAAAGTCAATAAGTATAGACATTTGAAGAAGGACTTTTCATTTTATATATAAAAGTCTATTACATGTCTAGAAAAGGTTGTACAAAGGAGAATTTCTACAAAGGAAAGATCCTAAGTCTACAGCCGGCGGCCACCATGCGCCTTCAGATAAGCGCAGCGGCCACCATGCGTCTCCAGATAGGCGCAGCATCACCATGCGCCACCAGTGAGGCGCAGCAGATACTATGCGCCTCCATCCAGGCGCATCCCGCCATCTCTTCAGCAGCTCAGTTATGTGCATCCAGCCCAGCTATGTGCATCCCTTCAGCCAAATTCTTCCAGCCAGGCTCACCTGGCCGAGCAGAGCCCAGTTATGCGCCGCTCTTCCAGCCAGGATCACCGGATAAGTGCTTCCACAAAGCATTTAACCCTCTGGCTGGAACCAAGGAAGAGAGGAGCACGGCAAAGCTGTGGCCAGGGGAGGCTTCGAAAGAGCCTCCAAAGCCCAAGGAAGACCGTGATCGAAATCATGGCACAAGGAAGCTCTCAACACAACCAGAGTGGGCGACACCCACTTTGAAGAAAGAGAAAGCCTAGCACCGCCATTCCGATCTACGGCTCTTCCGGAATAACGGAGACAAGGCCCGAGCATCCCTATCTTTGGCACCTTTCGCCTGCCTCGGAAGCCCTCGACTCCGTCTTTTGGATGTAACAGTCACCTTCAAGTGCATCGAAGACAACACAGCGTCTCATCTTCACCCTCGGAAGCACTTCGTCAACAGAATGCACCCGCATGTTCAAGTTCATATTAGGAAGTACGTGAGGGAGTGAAAAGCAAACCTTCTCTCCATGCCACTATTTATAGGCCGGGCAGATCAAACCCACGCGCCAAGTGGATGGCTCTCCGAATTCCGTGCAATGAATTTGCATTAAATGGATGAATCGGACGCCTCGAATTCAGCCAAACGGCTATTCATAGCACTCGAAGAGCGAGACAGCCGCATCATTAAAAGACATGTCCGATGCGCCAGTCAGACAGTGCATCACACGGACGCGCCCTTCGGCATCAGGCACATCACACAGACGTGCCCTACAGTACTCGGCGCATTACAGAGGGTGCGCCCCCACACATCTCCATACCGAGTGGAACGCCAACCGACGCGCCCACTCAGCTGTCCATCGAACGTCAGCAACATTAAATGCTGAACTGACAGAGTTGGCAGCACGCCTCCCAAAGTCTGAACAGTTGACAGCTTTTTCAGAAAATGAAGCGTCGACAACGTCAGCATCATTATGACTTTATTTCGACGGCTACTGCCACGTGGCCACTCCACCATCAGCATGCGCCTCTACGGCCATGCGTCCAAATCAGCATGCGTCTCAAAAGCCATGCGCCTCAGACTGCTCTCTGATCCTGAAAGACAGAAGGAAAGTCGCCTGCATGCGCCTCAAAAGCTATGCGTCCCAAATGGTTTGTAACTCCTAAAGGTTATGAGCCTGCAGCCTCCTCCTGCGCCCAATCCAAGGCGCAGCCCACCAGATCACCCCTCTCCACCAAATCCGAGATCTTCGAACCATGAGTCGACGACACGTGTCCTTTGACTCAACTCATCCAAGATTTCAGCAACGGAAAGATCTTCTCCCTGCTACGTACCGGCTCACAATAGCAGTATGAAGAGTTCTCCCCCTCGATCAGGGCGCAGCATCCATGCACCTCCATCAGCAACCTCCACATGGCGTCCCCACACCGGTACATCCTACATGCGCGCATGAGCAGCCAGCCTGCAAAACTATAAATAGAAGGATCATCTCCTTCATACACACACAGGACTCACAACACAGAGAGAATCCACAACAGAGAATCACCGGAGAGGCAGTTCTAGACACTCAACGTCTTCCTCCTCTCAGCAAGCTCCAGCACCCAGAGCAATCAACACCTTCAGAGAACCAATAACCGTCGTCAGCCGGTCAACGGAGTCAACGTATTACCACTCGCTCCATTGGTACTAAGGACCCAGCTTAAACAAAAGTGTACTCCTAGGACTACATCTAACTCCTATATTGTATCACTGTTCTGTTTGTATTAAAATTTCAATCAAAACAATTTTAATGGCAAACAGTGGGTACCAACATGTCTTATGAGGAGCAGCCTGTGTCCATTTTGGACCGAAGGGAGAAGATACTCAAGAACCGAACAATTAACCTTGTTCGTGTTGCTTGGGGCCATCACTCCTTAGGAGAGTCAACGTGGGAGCGGGAGGATGATATCCGATCACGGTACCCGTACTTGTTTGCCTCACAAGGTATATTTCATTTCCATATGCCTTGATTGTCTTGATTCCATATGCATATCCCCGTATGATTAGTAGCTTGGTTTCATGGATTGATAGTATAGTTGCATATTAGTGGTTGATGGGTATCATAGGGAGATTGATTGCTTGCTGTATTGCTAGTGCCTGGCCCTGATATTTCTAACCTGCTTGGATTTGAAATTTTGAGGACAGAATTTATCTAAGGTGGGTAGAGATGTCACTCTCCGTTCCCGGAATGTGTATTTTTATACGTATACCGCTTGCCCGAATTTATTTAGTATCTGTCAAGTATTTATTTTGTATTTAATTCTTTTAATTTCATGCTAATTATTTTTTTGTATTTTATTTTCTGCTTTTTTTGGCACTTGGTTCATTTCGGTTCATGGTAAACCAACTTGGTTTGGTTCAACATGGAAAGGAATGGATGGTTTGGATTTGGTGGAGAGAATGAATGGTGGAGATCTACTTGACCTTGATATAAAACTTCTTCCTTCATTCTCTCTCTTCATTCATTCACATTTACTCCTCCACCAAACCCTAACCCACTTGTGAGAGGCAAGTACATCTTGCACAATCATGGAGGATTTCATGCATCCCTATTTATTTTTAGTCTATTGTGTTTGTCTCTTCTTTCTCTACATGTTTAGGTCTTGTAGTTTTTGTTTTCCATGGTTAGCTTTGTGTAGATCTAAGTTTTTCCCTTTTTTGGTATTCTTGGGTTTTGATCTATCAAACTTTATCATTTCCATGTTTTGATTGTTCTATGTTGTAGAGAAGTCAATTCTACCCAATTTTGACTTTTGAAAAGTTAGATTTCGACTTGATTTGAGGAAGTTATGGCCAAAACAATTTTGATCAAACTTCTATGTTCATCTGTCCTGATTCTGGCAGGGACGATGAATAGTTTCTGGCCGCATGACCATTTCTGGCCGCATGAGCATTTTTGAGCCACATAAAGATTTCTGGCCGTATGACCATTTCTGGCCGCATGACCATTTCTGGCCGCATGAGCATTTTTGAGCCGCATAAGGATTTCTGGCCGCATGACCATTTCTGGCCGCATGACCATTTCTGGCCGCATGAGCATTTTTGAGCCGCATAAGGATTTCTGGCCGCATGACTATTTCTGGCCGCATGACCATTTCTGAGCCGCATAAGGATTTCTGGCCGCATGACCATTTCTGGCCGTATGAGCATTTTTGAGCCGCATAAGGATTTTTGAGCCGCATAAGCATTGTTGAGCCGCATGAGGCTGAGTTTGGCTGATTTTGATTGTTTGATGCTCTTTTTGACTGTTTTCTGGCCCGAATCTCTTCTAGCTTCCAACATGAAAGTTGTAGATCTTTTCCTTGGCTTCAAGAATATGTTACCAACTATTTTATGCAAGTTTCTCTTATTCTTGATATAGAACTTTTGACTACCATGCCTTGTCAGGAATTGACAATGATTGTTATCCTGACTTAATATTGATCATGCGTTCCTATGTCTGGAACTAAGAGACTGGCTAGTCGTCTTATTGTACTGAATGGGACACGTTCATGTATGAACCATTGAGAACGACTGGCTGATCCCGATCATTGACAATATAACCGTGCTGATCTCCAATTTATAATTATGTACATGAATTTGAGTAGGTGCTATGGCACCGATAATTAATTTCGTATTACAAAAGCAGCACGTGTATCCTACTGTCAAGGCATGATTATCCCGTGGATAGGCTTTGATTGTTGCATTACGCTATGTAGGACCTATAACCCAACCGCACTGGCATCGTTGTAGAGTTACGCATATCGTACCTTGTACGAAAGTACTCATACGAAATACTCATGATCCACGGCATGAGATTTCAATTAACATAGGGCCAACTAAGTTAAATAAAATAATTACTGCATGGAGAGAATGGATTTCCGAGTTCTTACATGACGGCCGTCCTTGGGACAAATAGTGTCCCGATACGCCGGCTGGTTCCCACGGATACTGCATATCTACCACACGGGCAGGGAGTGGTATCCGGTTTACTTTTCCCGATCGACGAGCGTCCCGCTGGGACTCGTTTCCCCGCATGGCACAATTGATTATTGGATCGACCAGCCTTGTTTATCTATAGTAAGAACTGAGAAATTCTCTAATGCATGGTTCCTGGGTAACTTGGAGCTCACTAGTAATAAGCCTGTAATAATTGTCTGGCCGCTTAAACTGATTTGATTGTGGGTTGTATCCTACTTTGCCAACTATTGAGGTAAGCTGAACGTCCTGACATGACGGGCCAACTTCTGTCCTTGTTTGGTTGGGGAGTTGGTTCGGAGTGTCAAGACGCTAGGCACACCTTAGTAAGAGGCAAAGATCTATTTATCTTATTTATATCCTTAACTCTTATTACTGGTTTTAATTCTTCATGTCGTGCTTCCTTTGTGGTGCTTGCTATTGGAGGTCTAACCTCTCTGGTTTTGCATGGCCAGATCTAGAGCCAGCTCCCGAGGACTCAGCTTACTTCTACCCTCAAGATGGTCAATACTAGAAGGATGACCGCAGGAGGCCACTGAGTGGGTTCCTTGACTCCCTACTCGTCTTGTTCTTTACTTTACTTTTGCCGTTTTGGCATCGACCTATTAGTCGGACTGTCTAGCACTTGCTTTTACATAATTGTAATTAATTCAGACTGCAGCTGATAGCGATTGTGTATACCTTATCATATCATCTGGCTATGTTTTGTAAAGCCAGATCTCAAGAACATTTTGACCGAGCGTTTGGGACGCCTAACTGCTTTCTCATATATGCTCTTTATTTACTGCTACTTGATTCATTGATTGAGACAATAGATGTCATGTGACCCTAGCGAGACTTGTATGTAGTATGCACCCCCTTGTCTAGTTTACAGCATTGATCGTATTATTCGGTGTTCTTCTACCCGTAATACGTAGCTGGCCAAGTCCGTCCCCGTCCCCCTGTATTTCGGGTCTGGGGCGTGACACTTTGTAAATGGAATGGTTTATTTTGGCGTACAACTACTTTTTCTACATCTTGAATGTTTTAATGACTACTACTTTTTGTACATCTTGAATGTTCTAATGAAACATTTCATATTTTGGCAAATCTTTCCTTCTTGATTGATCGAAATACAAGTTACGATTGAATTTGTTTGCGATTATTGTTATTTATATGTGATACAAAACAGGTTATGAAATATGAAATTTTGTAGCAGATATGAAATAATATGAATTTCTGTAGCAGGTATATAGCACGCAAAACGTCTAAATTGCTGCTACCATGATAGCATATGATGAACGCTATAATAAATCAAACCATCTATAGCGTTCATGACAATCAATTCATCAAACGCTATAAATCATCCACAGCATTCACAAACGCTATAAATAATCCACAGCATTAATAACGCTATAAGTAATCCACAGCACTCACGAACGCTATAAACAATCTACAGCGTTCTAGAATGCTATAAAGTATTTACAGCATTCATAAATGCTATAAACCATCAACAGCATAAAAGAACGCTATAAACCTTCTACAGCATTCATGAACGCTATAATGTTATAGCGTTCACACGTCTGGACATACTATAGCGTGGGCGATCATAGCAGACAGAATATGCTATAGAAGGCTTTCTATAGCGTTCTGCGCATGCTATTGTAGGCCATATTTGTTGTATACTACTACTTTTTTTTGACTTGAAACATATTATTGGCGACGATTTCCTCCTTCTTTAAGGGATGATCCTATGGCTACAACCAAACCCCTACAACCTACTTACAACCGCCATGTGGGACTCTCACTTCTCCTTTTTTGTTTCCTTTTTTTTCTTCTGTGAATGACAATAATAATGACTCTTTTTTTTTGAACGCCAATAACAATAGCGTCTCAAAATTACTGCATGCAGATAAACATTTTTTAACAATGTACAACAACAGTCCACATTTCAGTTTCGTAAGTTCCTTGCCAACAAGTTCAACTAGCCAGCTATGATAATTAACTAACCTTAAGAATATTAACGACTTTCACAAGAAAAATAAAAATAAAAAGAAAACCATTATTACTTGTGTTCATAGGGAAAAGAGAGAGAAGAAAACGTAGTTATTACTAGCTTTTTTTTTGACTTGCAACATATTATTGGCGACGATTTCCTCCTTCTTTAAGGGATGATCCTATGGCTACAACCAAACTCCTACAACCTACTTACAACCGCCATGTGGGACTCTCACTTCTCCTTTTTTGTTTCTTTTGTTTAATCTATGAATGACAATTATAAGGACATTTTTTTTAACGCCAGTAACAATAGCGTCTCAAAATTACTGCATGCAGATAAACAGTTGTTAACAATGTACAACAACAGTCGACAGATCAGTTTCGTAAGTTCCTTGCAAACCAGTTCAACTACCCGGCTATGATAATTAACTAACCTTAAGAATATTAAGGGCATTCACAAAAATAAAAGGAAAAAGAAAAAGAAAACCATTATTACTTGTGTTCATAAGAGAAAGAGAGAGAAGAAAATGTAGTTATTACTGGTTTTTTTGACTTGAAACATATTATTGGCGACGATTTCCTCCTTCTTTAAGGGATGATCCTATGGCTACAATCAAACCCCTACAACCTACTTACAACCGCCATGTGGGACTCTCACTTCTCCATTTTTGTTTCTTTTTTTTTCTTTTTCTTTCTTTCTGTGAATGACAATAATAATGACATTTTTTTGAACGCCAGTAACAATAGCGTCTCTATTACTGCATGCAGATATACAGTTGTTAACAATGTACAACAATAGCCCACAGATCAGTTTCGTAAGTTCCTTGCCAACCAGTTCAACTAGCCAGCTATGATAATTAACTAACGTTAAGAATATTAAGGGCATTCATAAAAAAAGGAAAAAAAAAAAGAAAACCATTATTACTTGTGTTCATAGGGAAAAAATAGAGAAGAAAAAATAGTTATTACTGGTTTTTTTTACTTGAAACATATTATTTGCGACAATTTCCTCCTTCTTTAAGGGATGATCCTATGGCTACAATCAAACCCCTACAACCTACTTACAACCGCCATGTGGGACTCTCACTTCTCCTTTTTTGTTTCCTTTTTTTTTTCTTCTGTGAATGACAATAATAATGACTCTTTTTTTGAATGCCAATAACAATAGCGTCTCAAAATTACTGTATGCAGATAAACAGTTGTTAACAATGTACAAGAACAGTCCACATATCAGTTTCGTAAGTTCCTGTCACTGACCCGCACCCTAGAGTAAGGGCACGAGAAGTGGGTACGTCCAGCCTACGTCGCAGTGTCGGAGGTAGAACGATGTCCTAGGTCAATTATCTAACAATATATAAGGTACCTGTACAGTATATACACTCCGAATGGAGGTGACATAGCAGAATACAGTCTCAATCACATCTAAGGTGGAATACAATAAAAGATATATAGATAAAACTGAAATCCGTAAGAGATACAGCAGATAGAAGTCTAAGTGTTTAAGATATCACAAATCCAGAAAACATCTCAAATCTTAAATACAGTAATCCATAGAGTAAATACAGCTCACGACAACTGAAAATAAAATAAGAAAAACCCTAGCTATCTACTCCAACCACTACTGTGTCTCCTCTAGGCTAGCAGGTAACCTCCAAGCTATCTTTAAAATTTATTAACAGGTCCAGTCAGGACAGGAGCGAGTACAGTACATCTCAACAAATCATAACAGGTTAGAAAATATAATCATGCTAGAGAGTAAGATACAAGAAACTGAAAGAACAACATGATGTAAAAAGAGAGACTGTAAGTAAATAGCTACAATATATAAGAGAACTATCAGTGCTAGTGATTTAGGGTACAAGACGGTTATGTAAACGGCACGATGTTGTACACGAGTAATCTACAGAGGTTGTACACGAGTAATCTACAAGATTGAATACATAACCACTTCTACTCCCCTGCCCCAATCAATACACAAGGATCTAGTCAAGTTATGTTATTGCACACGAAATATAGTTGTACACGATGATCATGTGAGCACATGAGTATACACGATTTCACACGATTTGTACACGAATAACATGAACACAAGGAGTACACGATGCCCATGATAAATTACACGAACACAAAATACCCGATGTATCCGCTAAGGGGATAACATCGCACGACAAGATCCATATAGTATTAATCCGTGTTACCAACGTGTCAGCATCAAGTAAAGTAATCTAAAGCATGAAATATAATCCTAAACAAGATATGAAATGATCAGAGAATTTACTCGCCTTGATTTGGCTGGAGTCAACTGTGCGCGACACGAACGTGTCGACACGAGGAAGGTACAATACTATGCTCCACAAGATGGTCCCAAACGATAGCACTGACAGTCCTAATGAGTCCAGAATACTCCAAATAGCCTGGTTTGGTATATAAAAGTCTAAAATCAGAGTTGGTACGATAATCGGGTCAAGAAATAGGAAAATGACTTCAATAGTCACGATTTATGTTTTTAGAAAAAATCACGAATTACATATATTCTATTAAAAAAATCATTATATAATATTAAAAACTATTATTGTCATTACTTATTTTATAATCTTAATATATTTATATATTTGTATATTGATAATATAGATAATATTCTAAGCTAAAACTCCAACTTGTCAAGTAGGATTTTTAAACTTAATGCAAACGACATCAAACTTCTACTGTAGCTAGGGGACACCTAGATCTAAGCTACCATGCACTAAAAACAGGAATTAAATGGAATTAGAGGGGTTTACCTATATGTTGCAAGAATCAAGAAAAAGCTCCAAATCAAACCGTTCCCGTTGCTAGCCAATTCCTCCCAATTGCTCTAAAACTGAGATTGCTCCTCAAAATCAGCAAGTAGAGGTTGGTTAGAATCATATGCAAAAGATTTGGGTCAAAATGATTTAAAAATGGATTTTCTAGGAATTTAGGAAAGTGGAGAAATTACCTTTCCTTCAAAAGCATGGATGAACACAAAAGAGGCAAGAACAAGTCATTAGGACATTAAATAGGGGTGGGAAACCCTAGGTTGGCTGGCTACTGGTGGGTTGGTTGGGATTGTGCGAGGAGTTCTCCTCCCCGCACTGGCTGCACGATTTTCCCACTGACACGACTTTTAAACTCTGACACGACACGACCCCGACATGGTGCAGGGTGATGAAACCCTAGCCCTACCCCTGTCGTACACGTGTGCACGGCCACATGTCACCACGTGGCCTGTGTCGTGCACTGGACACACGTGCACGCGTGCACGACGCAGCCTGTGCACAGCGTGTCTGTGTGTGTTTTGAGAATTGGACACGCCGTGTCCGGCTCTAGGGTGACAGTTCCTTGCCAACAAGTTCAACTAGCCAGTTATGATAATTTACTAACCGTAAGAATATTAACGACATTCACAAAAAAAAGGAAAAAGAAAGAGAAAACCATTATTACTTGTGTTCATAGGGAAAGGAGAGAGAAGAAAACGTAGTTATTACTGGCTTTTTTTTGACTTGAAACATATTATTGGCGACGATTTCCTCCTTCTTTATGGGATGATCCCATGGCTACAACCAAACCCCTACAACCTACTTACAACCGCCATGTGGGACTCCCACTTCTCCTTTTTTGTTTCTTTTCTTTTTCTTTTTGTGAATGACAATAATAAGGACATTTTTTTAACGCCAGTAACAATAGCGTCTCAAAATTACTGCATGCAGATAAACAGTTGTTAACAATGAACAACAACAGTCCACAGATTAGTTTCATAAGTTCCTTGCCAACCAGTTCAACTAGCCGGCTATGATAATTAACTAACCTTAAGAATATTAAGGGCATTCACAAAAAAAAAAAGGAAAAAGAAAAATAAAACCATTATTACTTGTGTTCATACGGAAAAGAGAGAGAGAAGAAAACGTAGTTATTACTGGCTTTTTCTGACTTGAAACATATTATTGGCGACGATTTCCTCCTTCCTTAAAGGATGATCCTATGGCTACAACCAAACCCCTACAACCTACTTACAACCGCCATGTGGGACTCGCACTTCTCCATTTTTGTTTCTTTTTGTTTCTTTTTCTTTCTTTCTGTGAATGACAATAATAATGATATTTTTTTGAACGCCAGTAACAAATGCGTCTCAAAATTACTGCATGCAGATAAACAGTTGTTAACAATGTGCAACAATAGTCCACAGATCAGTTTCGTAAGTTCCTTGCCAACCAGTTCAACTAGCCAGCTATGATAATTAACTAACCTTAAGAATATTAAGGGCATTCACAAAAAAAGGAAAAAGAAAAAGAAAACCATTATTACTTGTGTTCGTAGGGAAAAGAGAGAGAAGAAAAAAATAGTTATTATTGGTTTTTTTTTTTGACTTGAAACATATTATTGGCGATAATTTCCTCCTTCTTTAAGGGATGATCCTATGGCTAGAACCAAACCCCTACAACCTACTTAAAACCGCCATGTGGGAACTCACTTCTCCTTTTTTGTTTCTCTTTTTTTCTTTTTCTTTCTTTCTATGAATGACAATAATAATGATATTTTTTGAACGCTAGTAACAATAGCGTCTCAAAATTACTGCATGCAGATAAACAGTTGTTAACAATGTACAACGAGAGTCCACATATCAGTTTCGTAAGTTCCTTGCCAACCAGTTCAACTAGCCAGCTATGATAATTAACTAACCTTAAGAATATTATGGGCATTCACAAAAAAAAGGAAAAAGAAAAAGAAAACCATTATTACTTGTGTTCATAGGAAAAAGAGAGAAGAAAACGTAGTTATTACTGTCTTTTTTTTTACTTGAAACATATTATTGGCGACGATTTCCTCCTTCTTTAAGGGATGATCCTATGGCTACAACCAAACCCTTACAACCGCCATGTGGGACTCTCACTTCTTCTATTTTGTTTCCTTTTTTTCCTTCTGTGAATGACAATAATAATGACTCTTTTTTTAATGCCAATAACAATAGCGTCTCAAAATTACTGCATGCAGATAAAAAGTTGTTAACAATGTACAACAACAGTCCACATACCAGTTTCGTAAGTTCCTTGCTAACAAGTTCAACTAGCCAGCTATGATAATTAACTAACCATAAGAATATTAACGACATTCACAAAAAAAGGAAAAAGAAAAAGAAAACCATTATTACTTGTATTCGTAGGTAAAAGAGAGAGAGAGAGAGAAGAAAACGTAGTTATTACTGGCTTTTTTTGACTTGAAACATATTATTGGCGACAATTTCCTCCTTCTTTAAGGGATGATCCTATGGCTACAACCAAACCCCTATAACCTACTTACAACTGCCATGTGGGACTCTCACTTCTCCTCTTTTGTTTCCTTTTTTTTTTTTTTCTTTCTGTGAATGACAATAATAATGACTTTTTTTTGAACGCCAGTAACAATAGCGTCTCAAAATTACTGCACGCAGATAAACAATTGTTAACAATGTACAACAACAGTCCACAGATCAGTTTCGTATGTTCCTTGTCAACCAGTTCAACTAGCCAGCTATGATAATTAACTAACCTTAAGAATATTAACGGCATTCATAAAAAAAAAAGGAAAAAGAAAAAGAAAACCATTATTACTTGTGTTCATAGGGAAAAGAGAGAGAAGAAAACGTAGTTATTACTGGCTTTTTTTTTGACTTGAAACATATTATTGGCGACGATTTCCTCCTTCTTTAAGAGATGATCCTATGGCTACAACCAGACCCCTACAACCTACTTACAACCGCCATGTGGGACTCTCACTTCTCATTTTTTGTTTCCTTTTTTTTTTCTGTGAATGACAATAATAATGACTTTTTTTGTTTGAACACCAATAACAATAGCATCTCAAAATTACTGCATGCAGATAAACAGTTGTTAACAATGTACAACAACAGTCCACAGATCAGTTTCGTAAGTTCCTTGCCAACCAGTTCAACTAGCCAGCTATGATAATTTACTAATATTAAGAATATTAACGTCATTCACAAAAAAAAAGGAAAAAGAAAAAGAAAAAGAAAAC
Source organism: Iris pallida (assembly GCA_029216955.1). Classification (NCBI taxonomy): domain Eukaryota; kingdom Viridiplantae; phylum Streptophyta; class Magnoliopsida; order Asparagales; family Iridaceae; genus Iris; species Iris pallida. Next base: position 820,258 of record JANAVB010022593.1, on the reverse strand, counting down.
CATTATTACTTGTGTTCATAGGGAAAAGAGAGAGAAGAAAACGTAGTTATTACTTACTTTTTTTTTTGACTTGAAACATATTATTGGCGACGATTTCCTCCTTCTTTAAGGGATGATCCTATGGCTGCCCTACAACCTACTTACAACCGCCAAGTGGGACTCTCAAATGGGGGGGGGGGGGGGGGGTTGGGGGTTTGGAAGAGGGGACCCATGTAAGGACCAATAGGAGGACGCCACGTCATCGGTTATAAGGGTTTTGGTTGTAAGTAGATAGTAAACTTGACATTATTGTTCTTTAGGGGGCGTTTGGTACGCGGTATTTTTTTTATTCCCTGAAAAATTTAAGATGGAAATCTATTACCACGTTTGTTTGGCATATAAAAAATTTATTTCCGGGAATTATAAATACCCGGGTAAATAGTTTACCCACAAAACATCAGAATTCTATCCCTTGAGAATAGGTGGGTATTTTTTTTTTTTGTCCGGGCAAAAAAAAATTGTCTAATTTTTTTCTTCTTATTTGATCAATTTTGATTAGTTTTGAACATTTTTTCTTTTTTTGTCGTTTTTATCGCTTTTTTGTCGTTTTACCAATTTTTGTCGTTTTACCAATTTTTGTCGTTTTACGCGATTTTTTGTCGTTTTAACCCATTTTTTGTCTTTTTTGTCACCTTTTGATTATTTTTTGTCGTTTTACCCATTTTTTGTCCTTTTGTCATTTTTTGTCGTTTTAAGCGTTTTTTTTGTCATTTTTACCCATTTTGTCTTTTCTCACTTTCTGATTATTGTTTGTCGTTTTACCCATTTTGTCTTTTTTGTCGCTTTTTTGTCATTTTTTGTCGTTTTAAGCATTTTTTTGTCGTTTTTAGCTTTTTTGTTGTTTTTACTGTTTTTTAGTCGTTTTTTGTCGTTTTTGTCACTTTTTGGTTATTTTTACTGATTTTATGTCATTTTGTCATTTTTGTCGTTTTTACCGATTTTTTGTCCTTTTTGTCGCTTTTTGGTTATTTTTTTGTCGTTTTCACCGATTTTTTGTCGTTTTAACCGATTTTTGTCATTTTTGTCGTTTTTTATCGATTATTTTTCGTTTTTTTCGCTTTTTGGTCATTTTTTGTCGTTTTAACCGATTTTTTGTCGTTTTTCATCGTTTTTTGTTATTTTGTCGTTTTTACCGATTTTTTGTCGTTTTTACCATTTTTTTCGTTTTTACCGATTTTTTGTCGTTTTACCGGGTTTTTTATATTTGTTCATTTTTTTTCGTTATTATTATTTTTTATTTTTTTTTCCCGGGAATATTTATATTGTCACCAAACATGGGTATGTAATTTTTCCGGGAATTTAATTCCTTTGAATTTGACTTCCGGAAATATAGAATTTCCGACTATATAGTATTCCGCATACCAAACGCCCCCTTAAGGTTTATTTTATCTGACAATTTTTGTACCGTTACACTAAAAGAAATTAAACTGACCGTCCATTACAATTTCTAAAGAATATACAATGTTACATTAATTTTTGTACCCCTCTTTCTAAAGAATAGTACAAATGGAAAGAGGGGTGTTTTAAATACTCGGTAAAAAGAAGTCAGTCAATGTGGTGGGAACCATGAAAAGAATGGGTTTTGGTTTCATTCAGTTTATTGTGTGACACGAGGATGAGCATGTGAATCACGTTACAGTTCTCGTTGTGAATAGCGTACATTAATATTCTCCTCTATTTATCTATATATATGTGCTATTTTGCATCGGATAATGATGAAAAGAGAAGAACGCCGAGGTTACTACTACTATGTATGTATGTATCATCATGTTTTGTTAATTACTGCAGCTTAAATTTGATTTACATAATGTCTTCAAAGTTTCTTCATTAATTTGTCATCTTTTTAGTTCTTTCATTTCTTCTTGTTTTCCTTATCGGTAATCTATTAGTTCATGATTATGAATATAGTAGCATGTAAGATATCAGATTATAGTAAGCAATTACATATCGGTCGATCTTGCTCTTAATTAATAATAATAGAATGAGAATCATCTTTCATCTGATACCGTAACAAAAATTATTAAAAGTAGCTATTAGTACCTTTAAATCGATGAGCTAGAAACTTGTGATCATAATAAAAATACTGCAAAAAATTCGTTCAATTATAAAATTAAAAATATATAAATTTATCATTTAATTCAAAGTTCTAAAGTATTAGGGTTTGGAGCCTTGGACTCGGTTGAGAGGACTGATCTCACTTTGATATGTACTTAGCTGCATGCCTGCATGGATGTCTGTGTAGTAGTATCGTTATATAAATATTTATCTTTGGCTGTCTACTCCATCGTGAGTATGTATATATGAATATATCTTTTATATATATATATATATATATATATATATATATATATATATATATATATATATATATGAGGAAGGATAGGCATCCCCGCACTTTTTGCATTCCCATGAATCCCCATGTTCACATCCGTTAGATGTGTTTTAAGTCATCTAATCTAAACCATTGGTAAATCAACGGTTAAGATTAGATGACTTAAAGCACCATCCAACGGTGCAAATAAGGGGGATGCTTGGGGATGCAAAAGTGCAGGGATGCCTATCCTTCCTCTATATATATATATATATATATATATATATATTATAGTAAATGTATGTGCGTTGAACGTATAATATGTTGGGAGGTGTTCTTCTTATTTGGTTGAATTCGATTTTTCATGTTGAATATATGTAACAAATTTAAATTTTTCCAAAAATATTTTACATAATTTATTTATTTTTAAATAAAATGGACCATGATATAGTTAGGCTTAGACGGCTCACTTTTGAGTCGTTTTGAAGCCTCATTATATATATATATATATATATATATATATATATATATATATATATAGAGAGAGAGAGAGAGAGAGAGAGAGAGAGAGAGAGAGCATGTAAAGGCATAACGTATACTGGCTGGGTGAGTTTCCTACTGGAAAGTGTTTATTCAAAGGAGAAATCAGAAAGGGCTGGGTTAGGCCTGTAATACAGAACGACTCATATGAAAAGAAAAAACAAAAACAAAAAAACATATAAAAAAACAAAAATTTAATGTGGGATGGAATCCACCTTAGCCTTTTAGTTCGTTCATTCTTGGGGTTATTCTGTTTTATCCCTAAAGTTATATTAGCCATGCTAACATTAAATCTATTCATTAACATTGTGCAGAGAGTGAATATGAAGGCGTGGTTAGTCTTGACATGGGCTTCGTGGGCTGCCATTGTTGGACCTGCAACTTGGGTGTGCTCGTCGTCGTTGTTGGTGACTGAAGGCGGACACAATAATAATCTCTCCATTGACAAAGTGGAGTTCCATGTCAATGGGTGCACCAGGAAAAGCTACAGTGTTTTCCTAGAATCGCTACGAAAACATTTAAGTAGTGGAAATAGTGCGTATAATATTCCGTTGCTGCCTATTCCATACCCTCCCGAACAAGATTTGCTCTTCGTGGAAATTTTTGATTGGGAAGATAAGTCGATCACGTTAGTGTTAAGTCGCATCAATTCATACGTGATAGCTTATAAAGCCCAAGATCTTTATTACTTGCTCTATGATACTCCCGAAAATGAAGAAATTTTTGGCAAAAACCGACACAAGTTTCCTTTTACTGGTAGCTATACATCACTTGAACGTGTTGCAGAAAGTAGAGAAAATATTGATTTGGGAATCACTGAACTAGCACAAGCAATCTCAAATCTCCGCTCCTGGTCTAAGAAAGAGTCGAAATCATCCGTGGCTCATGCTTTTATTGTTTTAATCCAAATGGTCTCCGAGACTGCACGATTCAGGGCGATTGAGCAAAAAGTTACAAAAAACATTATAGACGGCAAAGGCTATCAAAGTTTTCGCCCTGGTGTTGGCGTAATGGACCTCCAGAATAACTGGGGAACCCTCTCCTTTGAAGTTCAAGATTCTGTAGGAGGTGTCTTTTTGAAACCAGTTACATTAAAGGCTACCCTCACAGACACAGTAGTTATCCGCAATGTGAAGGAAGCTCGAGAATTTTGCGGCTTAGCACTTCTATTGTATCGTCGACGCAAATGCCAAGCATAGTTATCTCCTCATAATCTTTCTTAAGTTTTGTCCACATCGCTTGATCTTAATATAAGGTCTATGTTGGATATGGCGGCTTAACACTTCCAATTTCTCTAATGCTTAAAATGTGTCGATGTGTGCTAGTGTTTCTTATTGTGTGTTGTGTAACGTTTAGAACTTGTATATCTTCTATGCAAGTTTTCTATGATCAATAAAATTGTACTGTTGAGTGTTCCAAATATATTATGTGCCATCTGCTGGGCTAATTATATAAATAAAGCAAATCAAATCAATGTTATCAGACACGTTTGCAATAGGAAGAATTTTACTAATTAATTATGGAGTGAAAAAGTAATATATCGTCTTCCCAAAGTTTGGGTAATTGGAAGAAAACATGGTTGCGTAGCTTACTTCTCATGAAGCTTGGATGTATCGGACTTTGGATGTATTGATTTTTATGTAGACTATAAAGTCCAATTTCTTGACAGTAGACTTCCCGATGCAAGATGTAGATATCTACTGAATGTATGTGTAGAGTTCAGGAATAAAAGTTGGAACAAATTCATTTGCTTCATGCACATGGACGTAAACAAAATCTGGATCATGTATTAAGCATGCAAACAAAATTAGGATCAACATTATTCCATTCTACCAAACCTTACACAATTTTGTCACTAGAATTCTTGCATGTTCTATAGTGTCTAGCAGCCAACTAATAACTAGTAGGTGCATGAGCCCTGTAGATAACAATGACCATCATCCCTAGCTGTAGCAACTCCTCCATAATCAAACTACAACTCAACACCAAATATTACTCTTTATCAATTTATTTTAGAAGTACTGTAGATGGTTTGTTCAGGCCAAATTACCACATTAATTTTTAAATCATTGATTGTCCTTAATATTCTTGAGATACCATTATTTTGACAAAGAACTACCAAACGTTAGGACTTCCTTTACTCAAACTCAAAATGCAAGTGACACTTGCACCACTGTCCGAAGCTTGCCAAGCTTACATTGACCGCAATGTCCAGTAAGCAGCACAAGAAGATGATTTTGTCCAAACAAGATGCATTCATTTGGCAGACAAGAAGCATCACAATTATCACCTACTCTGCCTTTCCACTAACTGAATATGTTCGTTCACTAACAGGAGTCTTAAATTATTGAAATGCACAAAATTTGTCATACTAAAGGGCAATCAGGATCTAATGACCTTACATGCCTAAAATCCTTTATCAAAGCTCCCATTGTCACGTTCCGATTTCGCAGAACCAAATATTGACACTGAATGTGATGTCGTATAAATATAAATTGTACTTGTACAAGACAAGCATGCATCAAAACGACAAATTGAGTATCTAAGATACAAAGTCATCACAAATATATATATATATATATATATATATATATATATATATATATATATATATATATATATATATATATTTTATATATATATATATATATATATATATATATATATATATATATAAAATATATATATATATATATATATATATATATATATATATATATATATATATATATATATACACTAAGCATAAAAGTTGAATCGGTACAAGATGTATAAAAGAATGACTCTTTATTGATATTGTAACAAATTTTACGACGACTCGAAGCCAATATAAAACTCGATTACAAATCTCTCTCTCTCTCTCTCTCTCTCTCTCTCTCTCTCTCTGTGAATACGATGAATAATGCCAGAAGGCTAGAAATCGAGAACTACACAAACAACGATGTTCCATACATTACGTCCTTTATATTCAAAATATGTAGCATCTCTAGCCGCAACACTTCAAGCATATCAACTGAGTCCCAATGTCTTAGCACCGTTCAAGCAAACTCTGCACCTGCGAGGGTTTAGTACGATGTCAGTACATAAAAATGCACTGATGAGTGGCTTTCCGCCCACTCAACAGAACTAAAACGTTCATTATGTGAGTGCAAACAATTATATGTGGTTTTTCTTGTCTTGCATTAGGACCAGTTACATGGCATAGTAGAATTACAAAGCATACTTGTGTCACAAGTATATAAGTGTCACAAGCATACTTACCATCGTTCCCTGTCAAATACAACAGTTATAACAACATATAATGAATCAAAAGCATCTGTACGATCAAAGTGTCATGAGTGTCTTTGTAGAAGACAATCGTTAGGCTCATAAATATAGAGTGCAATCCAGACCAAACCTGAACCGGACCTGAATCGAATCCTAACTGGATCATCGACCAGTCCGAACCCAGATCCTATATAGGACCGGGCTGGGTTCTGGACCGTCCGGCACAGCTAACACCTTAAGTAAAGGAGATCAAAGTCCAAAGGCCACGGAAGAAGTTCACCTACAAATGCTAACGGAAGAAGTTCGCATACCAATGCTGTGTGTTTTCTTGATTGTGATCACTACTTTAACAATAGTAAGGCATTGGGAGAAGCCCTGTGTTTTCTTATGGATCCAAATGTTGGAAAATATGCCTGTTATGTGCAATTTCCACAGAGGTTTGATGTATGGATAGGAATGACCAATATGCAAACAGTAATACTCAATGTTTGCTTGGCCATTTTAACTTTCTGACCGCCATCCTTTCATTTAAGAGTACGGGAAGGTATTCAAGGTACTGTTATATGGGTCCAAATGATATAAATACAATATATATAAAGTCTAGTAGGTTTCGTCGGACATTTAGAAAAACGCTAATAAAAATGGAGATACAAGAGCGAATTTATTAATAAAATACATATTTATTAATTTATTAACATGTGTTCTTAGGATACATATTAACAATATTTCTTTATGAATAACTACCAAAAGGACCACAATTTTTTTTTTCGAACTATATTCCTATTAGATTTAAACAATCATAATATTTCCAAGTTTAGGACTGTTTTAAAAAACCGGACCAGATCGGACCGGCCGGTTGAACCGGTCAACCTGTGAACCATTAATTTTTTCGGGTTGGTTTTTCTTACAAGAACTGGTTTCTTTTATGTAACCCAGTCGACCCTGCCGATTAGACCACTGAACAATCTAATCCGGTTGAATTTTAAACCGGTTTGAATCTAACTTTTCCAATAATTCAACTTTTTTTGGGGATTAGCTTTTGACTTTTAGTTTAGATTTTACATGCAATAAAAGTTTATATGTATGTTTTTTTTGACTAATTTTAACACAAGTAGTATATGTAGTTGTGTTCTATATAACATATTTAAATAAAATTATAAGCTTATAATATGGTTTAACCCGGATTAAACCACTGGTTGAATCGGTTTGACCCAATCCAGTGTCCTCACCGAGTCGATCTTCGTTCCGATTTTTAAAACATTGGTTTAGGAAACTAGTGTCAATTTCCAACATCCATTTTCATTCAATTATTGTGTGAGCATTTGATTTCGTTCAATATTGTGTGGGCAAGGGTGAATCATGAGAAGGAAGGTGATTTGGTTTTTTCAATTATTGTGTACTGTTGTTTAAAGTTTTCAATTATTGTGTACTGTTGTTTAAAGTTATTCGGTTTCATTCAATTATTGTGTACGGTTGTTTAAGGTGATTTGGTTTCATTCAATTATTCGGTACTGTTGTGAATCTTGAGAAGAAAGGGGTTTTGGTTTCATTCAATTTTTGTGTAACCTCGTGAATCATGTTGCAGTTTGTGTTGGTAAGTACATTTCCATACATCTGCTTTTATATATATATATATATATATATATATATATATATATATATATATATATATATATATATATATTTTTTTTTTTATATATATATATATATATATATATATAAAATATATATATATATATATATATATATATATATATATATATATATATATATATATAAATGTACGTGGTTTGCACGTATAATAACGTATAATAAGAATATTATCCAATTATAATTAAATGTCTCTTCTAACTCATATGGTTAAGGTGCAAGGTATTTTTTTGTTTGGTTGAGTTCAATTCTCCATGTTGACAATTTTTAAATTTTTTTAACAATTTTTTACAAAATTAATTTTTAAAAAATAAAATGGACCGTGATATAATGACGGCTTAGACGGCTTAGACGGCTCACTTTTGAGTCGTTTTGAAGCCTCATTATATATTGGAAGATGTGTCATTTTGGATCAGAGAATGATAAAGAAGAGGAGAACAAATTAAGCATATTACTACTACCATGAATGCATGCATGCATCTATCATCGCAATTTCTTTTCTATTTTAAAATTTGTCTTTAGTGTTATTTCTTTAGTTTTTTAATGTACTCTCTTAGTTCTGATCTTGAATGTAGGATTTAAGATCTCATATTATAGTCATTAATTACTTCTGGAGCTTGCTCTTAACTAATAGACTTGAAATCATCTTTTATCTCATATTATAGTCATTAATTACTTCTGGCTTCCTCAAAATTTCAATTTCCATCTGCTTCAACTCAAATTTGCTTGATAGTTGATGTTTTTCGTCATCAGTTGTCTCAACTTATTTATTGGAATGGAATATCATGTCATAATATCTTTCTACCATGCTAAAAGTAGTAGTACAAGACAATAAAGTTATTTGTCAATTTGCTTCATATTTTTATTTCATAAAATCATTTATTACTTATTACTCATGTTTAAATTATTGTACGATTTGTTTTGTCATATATTTTAGTGCTTAAATCACATTTGAATATCAGTCGAAACATATACTAAACATGATACTCATCAATGGTTCTGTTTCAGTTTTTGTGGTGACCTATCAGAAACTTCGCCAAGGTATCAGTATCGTCTGATATCTTCAATTTTTTCTAAAGTAATCTGTATTAGTATGAACTCAGAATTACTGCGTAAAGTATCTATTTGAAGTCTTAAACCTAGTTTCAAATTAATGCAAGTTGATGTTAGTCTATTTAAGGATTTAGTACAGGAAGAAGATTTACCGAGTTAACAAAGTGAAGGCAAAATTTTAGAGGGGCGTACCTATTGATACTGAATTAATATGTGAATCTTGCATGAAACTAATTATGGATTCTGGCAGAATGCCTGATTTCGGACTCTGTGTTCTAGTGTCAATCTTATTAATCAACTTACATTCACCATCTATATACTATTTTTGTCCCATTATCCCACATGATATGGGATTCATTTCAGTGGGTGTAGAGTTAATGATGTGGAGTCAGGTTAAGATTTTCTGGAAACTAATATTGTAATATGTAATATTCATGGAAAGTTTTCAGAATTTGATGTTCATATGATATATATCTTAAACATTTTAAGAATATCTTTGAATCCGAACTATAACACTCTCCAATATGGAGAGCTCTTGAACTGTCCAAGTAGAGGGATGGATATTTAAACCGGATTTTACTCGTGTTAAATAGTATTCCAAATCTTTTCAGGTGTAATCTTGCAATGCCTCGTCGGCATATTTATGGCGAGAATGAGCAAATTTTCTTAAGTGAATATATGTCTTGTGAATCAAGCTCTTCAAACTTTCTAGACCTTGAATGGCTTTCATTGTCGGGTAATTCATGCAAGGAAGAAATATTTGACAGGTAATTTTTTATTTACTTCTAATTGCCTTCATGAGTTGCCAGCAACAAGCACGCTAATATGTATTGTTATTTTTGTTGTGCTTTCCTTCACACTGGCCAGAGAAACTATAATGTTATTTTAGGTTTTAACTTGTAAGTAGCACTTACCTTATTGTCAATTTTACTAGAGTTGTGGAGTGCAGTTGCTTGTTTCTTCCCTTGAGTACAATTTCTTCTCTCCCAAGCACATATTTTTTTCTTATTCGTCTTCCTATGTCCTCAGCTTCCATCTACCTTTATGGTTTAGGACACACAATGTTTGGACATGATTCGACATGAGTGATCTCAGCTGTATCGGAGGAAGATGGATTTGAGACCAGAGAGTTTCAGGGTTTGTTGCCTAAGTTAGTGCTTGTATTTTCATGGTGTAAGGAGCGAACTGTGCGAGACAACATGACTAGTGGCTTTTAGTCATGTTAATGAATAAACTGAACAAACATCACTTTATAGGAAAACTCTACTAAAGGACTGTCTACATTATCGTGACTGAGCGAATTTTCTGGAATCGCTTCCACTGGGATTCGAACTCCTGACCACTCGGGCCGCATGCATCTCTCTTAACCACTAGGCTAGAGATCATTTGCATATATATATATATATATATATATATATATATATATATATATATATATATATATATATATATATATATTATATATATATATATATATATATATATATATATATATATGGGTAATACGATTAAGTGTAGATTAGGTTTCCATTTGCATTTGATTATAACCACTTGACATTTATAGGCCATCTATTGGTTTGATGCCATTACTTTTTATTTTTTTTTTGGTGTCCATTTCTTGAGGCCGCCAGCTTGGGACCGTGGCCGCCCCGCGACCACCCAGCCATCCCATGCCCAAGGGGGGCTCGAACTTGGGACCTCCCCCAAGTGAGCCCCCCCCCCCCCCCCCCCCCCCCCCCCACCCACCCACAACCACACACACACACACACACAACCACTTGGGCTAGGGTGCTTGGACGTTTGATGCCATTACTTGATTGTATGTGGTTTTGTGGAGTACATGTCAAATCTATTGGTTTGATGTCAAATGGAAATACCACCCTTGTCTGCACAGAACAATCATTAAACATTTAGAATATCCATAATACCGCATTTAAAATCTCCATTTTTTACACTTTTTTATGCACTAATTGAGAATTTTATGTTATTGTTTTCCTACAGGTACACAATTTCAAATTCACCGACGGGGGATCTATCCACTGAAAACATCATCATCGATAGTTGATAGTTCAACTGCTAACACAACTCCACCTCTAAGTGAGAATGGCTCTAGCATAAAGGTTAGTATTCCGTAAAGTTGCTTGATTGTGTTCCTAATTATGAAGATTGGCTAAACTTGAGAAAGGTAGTGATTTTAATGAAACCCTAGATTCAAATATTGTTTCAAAATTGACCAAGATATCTAACTCTCCTTTATGCATATTTTTCAATAAACTGATTAATGGAGTAATTAAACTAGGTAGCATCCAGTTTTATTAAAATATGAAATGATATGTTGAACTAGGATGTACTACGGTTTGTTTTAAGTTCTGCAACCATAGCATGTCTCTGAACATATATAACTTGAGTAGGTAAGGACAAGACTCAAATTAGATTTTTTAGAGGATGGCGAGGCTTAGACAGATTTTTTTTGAGCTAATGATCTAGGGTTAAGCAGAGTTTTTCAAGATAGTTTTCGAAGTAGCAAGCTCAGCTCTAGAGTTTAGTGATTCTCCGGAATGTACATTTGGTGATAGCTTTGTTAATTGAACAACCTTAGATAATCTTCCTAAGCTCGGACTTCATAAGAAAATCATCATCGTAATTATTAACATTAATAAGCGTATCATAATGCACGTCTCTTTTGCACTATAAAAACAAAAAAGCTTTTATGCCAAATAATTTAACTTGTCACACAACTCTCTTTTGCACTGATAGCAAATAATAAATAATAATGTATCTCTGCTTGTTATTACTAGGTAACCCATATATAATTACTAAGGTAAGTAATTGATTTTTTGCAAATAATAAATATCCCCATGTTTTTTTTAATGTAGTGTATAACTATTATTACCAAATGACCCATAAGTATTCTAGATAAAATCTTTTAGGTGATCACCTAATAATAAGAAAAATAAATTATTGATGGCAAAAACATGCAAGGCAATATGCATAAGAACATCTTATTATTATTAAGATTTGCAAGAATTGGTCCTCAACATCACGTCACGCGGAAGATATTTGGGAAAATTTTCAGATACCAAAACACTAGACCGGTTGTGGAAGTTATCTAGTTGTCAAGAACCAAGTCTAGGATTTCATGGTTTTCACCCAAATTATAGGCCTTCTGCAGATTGTGTTATTATTATTTTTCTTTCTTATACAATCACCTGAACCTCGATAACCTAATCAATGTTATTTTAAGCGATTTTCATTGCGCTCTAGGACCGTGGGTGGTTATTGAATAATCGTAATTAAACTGCCACTTGGAAATGTGTATTAATCGACCACTCATTTATTCTGGATCAAGCATGGAGTTACTAGGCCGTTTAATTTTCTGCTAATAGTTCTTTAGAACACTAAATTGTATATATTTGGGCCTCTATAGTTTCAAAGACTAGTAGGAATCATAAAGTCCTAACATGCAGCGACAACAACTGTAGAATTGGCATTAATCAACTTTCTGCAGGGAAAGGATGCGTCAGAAATGCATTCAAACAATAATGATGCTGGACAAAATTCAGATATACTTGGTGAATTTTCTGACAGCTTTGTTCGTTGGGTCATCAAAGGAGAAATGCTTTGTTATTGATGTCAAAGAAGTTCATTTCAGTTCATAGTAATATTCTTCAAAAATCTGGCAGTTTCCTGAGATTACTTCTACAAGGAAATATGCTCTCCGTGGGACGAGGCCTTTGTCTATAAAATATCACTCCATTCCTTCTCCTCAGCAATTTGGGACAATTTGTTGCCATGCTATGATATGATTCATCTCCTCGCCCAATATTGATAGAAGCACTATGTGCAGCTAAAATATAATTGTTTCAGAGTTCCAGCTCCAATGTTGGTGGGAACTTCAAATTTCTCATGTAAATATTTAAGATGCACATTTGCTCAGTTTTGAGCTCCGCAACATTTATATTCTTTTTTTTTGTTAGCAAAAGGTTTAACAATTTTTTTTACAGTATCTAAGGAGAAGAATTATTGTTTTCTTTGCCTACAGACATGTCATGTTTGTCTTGCTCAGTTGAGATCGTCCACGTCTATTTCTCCATAGCTATTAGTCCTTGTTTGGTTTGCGGAAAGAAAAGGAAATGAAATTAATTCTTTATTATTTTCTTTTCTTTGAAAAATTGTAATTTTTATCAATTTTTTCTTTTCAATGTTCGGAAATATCCGAATTATAGTCGGAAATTCGGAATATATCTTTACTTTCCATTATAATATTTGGTGTTTGTAAGAAAAGAAAACAAAATCAAGTCAATTTTCCAATAATACTCTCGTGCTAATGAGAAAACTTATTATTCAGTAATATTTCTGTCTAAAAGGTATTATGGATAAAAATGGTAAATAATATTTCTAAGTAGGGATATTTTAGTCGAAAAAAATTGTAATAAAAGCAGGAAAGTTGGAGAGAAAGTGATTCATGAGATGGATGGGGAGAACCACTTTTCCCATATTTTTCTACCCCTTGGGAATCAATTTTCTTTTCCAACTTCTTTCCTTTGGCTTTCAAACACAGGAAAGAAATCACTTTCCTTTTCCAAGCTCAAATTCCGGTAACCAAACGAGCCCTTAGGGTATGTTTAGATTTGACCACATGAGTTTTCTTTTTGAATGTAATTCAAAAAATGTGTTTGGTTTGATAATAAAGTGAAAATATGGAAGTTAGATAGTACATTGTAATAATTTATAATAGTAAATATTGATTATTATTTTTATAATTATAAGATACTAATAATAATTATTAACTAACTTGATTAATAGTTAATTATTAGAAGTATATATTAATATTAGATACTAATTAATTATCTGATTAAATTGATTACTAATTATTAATATTATGTCTTTAACCAATTATTATTATTTCCATGGCAAACAATTATTGTAAAAATAATAAGTATTATTATTTAACTATTGTTAACTACTGGTAATCACTTTTTAATATTTAACTATCTTGAATTTTTTGTATTTTTGGCATGTAATCACTATTTAATATTAATTAAATATCGTACAATTATTTTATAAATTAAATATTATTTAGTTATTGATAACTAACACTATCAATATCTTATAGTATATTTTTAAATATTAATCCATTAATTTAAATATTAATATTGATTATAACTATTATAATTACTAAGTTACAACTATAATAACTAATTATATATGAATAATATTGACTACTTAAGTAAAAATAAATATTGTAAAAAAATCAAA